>JAJTWR010000434.1:295000-343168 GCA_021613335.1 Whitmania pigra | reverse complement strand
AGTGACAGTATTAAGGAATGTAATAAAAAAGAATCCAAAAATTGATAGCAGATTCAATTATATCATCACCATTGTTGCTGCTGTTGTTACTGTCTTTAAATTGAAACTGAGGAATTTATAACAATATTTACTTACTTTTACATAACTTTTTAGCTAATTACATATAATCAAATCTTTAATTGCAAACCTTTCTTCATTTGACAATTCCAGAGAGGACAAAACCCATGGCACGACATTAGGGCCATTGTCACAAGAGTGTTTCAAGTAAGCTCCAAGACAGAGATTGTAAGAACATTGGTCTGTGGTGTTGATGGCCTGAGTTTGTGCAAAGGAACCTAGAACATTAATTTTAATTATAAATGTTTTCCCTTCAATTGAAATATCAATAAACAACTACATAACAAGGCCATTATGTCCGTCAACTCATTATCATCACCAGCTTAGCTCAGTATGGATTTTCAACTCACTCATATTTTTGACCATCTCTTTTAAATCCATCTCATCTCCTTCTTTCACAACCTGGATATTACTGATGATGAGTGGTTTGCAATCTTTTCCTTGAACCAAATCAGGAGTCAATTCTTCCTTTTGCAGTCTTCTGATGAAATTGTTATCTCTAAATAAAATGATAGAATTAAAAGATTAATGTAGCTGTTCAAAGGAATGTGAGTAGAATGATGGTCATAATTCAGAAGTGAGTGAATGGCAGGGATCTATTTGCCTCATTAAAGAATGAAAGAGGAAATAGCCTACCACACATCAAACAAGGACAGAAGGTTAAAAATAGAAACTGGTATTGATAGTGATTGACAGTTGAAAATATGGATTTGGTAGTGGAAACTAGGAATGAACAACTGGAAGAGATTCAGTTTAAGTATCCCGGGGGAGGGGGGGGAGATAAGGCTCTACACAAATGTTATTGTAAATAATCATTATCATTAACACAAAGATTTTAACTATGGGAAAATCTGTAAAATGTTCTAGTTGGCATACAACCTGTGTAATTGTAAAAATATATTTAATCTAACGTTATGCTCATTTCCTCTGCCAACTTCTTGAGATTCTTATCTTTTTCTCCTTTTCTTTCTTGGAAGGATCTCATGTAGATATCATTGACTGCATTCAATTTCAAAGTTTAAATACTTGAGAATTGATAGGTTGTGAACACAAAGGTAAAGTAGATCCTCAGATGCTTATAACAGAATTTGCTAGTAACAAACATTCACTTACACTTAGTAAACTGTCCTTGAGTTTCACAACCTGGACAGATAAAAGTACCAACATTTACATAAAAGTCTTTATCCACTAGGAGGCATCTGGAAGCATAATTTGAATAATAAAAAAACCAAACTCTGTTAAAGGAAAAATGAATTTCCATGCTACCAATTAATATTTTGCTATGACATAAACTTGCCTGAAATGCGCAACTTCGCTGCAAACGCTGCAAACTAATGCTCCATATTTACTCCCCAACTTGCAAATACAACATTTTCTTTCTAGGCTTGCAAGAACAACTTCCTATTCATGAAAAAAAATTAGCTCATACTTAAGTAAAGGTAATTTATTCCTAGCAGCATAAATTTCATTTAAAAACTTTATTTTTTACAAATGGAATGCATATTTTTGTAATTCTTAATTTATTTAATGAAGAATTAATGTTTTATTTACCATTATGAAACGTTATGCAACTTTCTAGAAAAGGAAATAAACAAGCCAGGTGAGGTCAAGAAAACAATTAAAGTAGGTCAGGTTCTTTTCCATTTACTTTTCCATGAATAGCTTATCATTCAATGTTATTTTTGTTTTAATTAATTAATGTATTTTTATAAAACAAAATCAACGTTAAAACTAACAAAGTGATTGACGTCAATTACTTACAAACCAATTATAAATTACAAAAATTCCTAGCTTAAAAATTTCATTAATATAAAAAATAACAATCCTAATCTTACATAAGAAATTGATTAATTGATTGCATCATAGTTTCTCACGCGATATGCTAATTAGGCCCGAAACAATAACACTCGCTGAACTCAGGCCGCACGCGTCAGCCTTACAAGTTAATTAGCTCGCAGTTATCAAAACAGTTCGATGCCCGATGCGATCCCACGCTTGGAAATCATGCTAATTTAATCAATTTCATTATTAATAGATATTTTAAATTATATTTGCACTCGACAATTAAATTTATCATATTTCAAAATCCCATAAAGACATTCTAGACAAAAACATTTCACATGGGTTAAAACATGCTAAAAACTAAGCACAAGACCACTAATGGAAGGATGAATGAACCTATTCATGCATCCATCCATCCACTCACCCATGCATTAATCTATCCATCCAATCATCCAAGCATCGATCCATCCATCCACTAATCCTTCCATCACCCATCCATTATAGATGAACGTACGTGAATATAGATTGGGTGATCGATGTGTGTATGTACGTGTATGTACTCAAGCATGAACAGATGGATAATCATTTTCTTCATCATCCTCGAAAAATGAAAAACATTAAAGTGACCAACCTATTCATCATCATCATGGTCTTTTGTTATCTGTGGTCTGTGGTTTGAAGACAATACTGCAATGAAACTGGGTGCATCACAAATGTCCAAAAACATTGCCAGTCATTAAAATCTTTAATTTTATGTTATCTAAATTAATAGTAAATCCGTGATTATCTAAATTAATATCAAATCTTTAACATTAGACATTAACATGTAATAAATATTCACAATATGAAAGTCCAAATCATATTGGTTATGCAACAGACTTTAATCAAATAAATAAATCACAATATCAACACCCTAATTTCATTAGATAAAAGTATGTATGTGTGTGTATATAAATGTCAAATACAATACTCAATGTTTGATTAAAAAACTTTATTCATTTGTGGTATTGAAATACAATCGATAGTGAAACATCTAAATCTGCCTTGTGAATAAATTGTGAATTCTCAAAAAACGTCTTTTCAAGAACAAACTAGCACCAACAATTTTGAGTTCCTTCCCTCCTTTATTATTCGTTACCATATTTTATTGATTTCTTTAAGATTATTAGTAAATATGTAAGAAATTGAAAATTTAAAAAAACATAAACTGCAAATCTTCCAATGGTCAGGCCTTATCAAGGGAACGAACAGCTGCTAAGGTTTAGAAATCGATCTTATTGCAACCACATTGTGGCAAAACCAGGGTACATTTCAACTCTATCTATATTCTACTTGAAAAATCGTGGTCGACAGCATGCGGGGCAACAAATCTAATTAAATGCTAATGCTAGCTGGGCAAGAAACTGTTAAAATTAATATTTGAGAAACCAACGACATCAAAGCTGAAAAGTGAATAAAGGTTTATTTTTTAAAACAGTTTGTGAATATAATATTGATGGTGTTTCACTAAAATGCATCATTTAAAGTCTTAACTGGGATATAAAAGTTTTAGTCACAAATAAACAACTAATAAGCAAAGAATTTTTTTTTGCAATTTAAATTCTGAGAATAAAGTAACTTGTTAAACTAAATTAAAGTTGTTAATTAAAAATTGTTCGACCATATGTCAATTAAATTAAAATTGTTCAATCATACTTCAATTAAATTAAAATTGTTCAATCATATGCCAATTAAATTAAAATTGTTCAATCATACGCCAATTAAATTAAAATTGTTCAATCACACGCCAATTAAATTAAAATTGTTCAACCATACGCCAATTAAATTAAAATTGTTCAATCATACGCCAAAATGATGAAGGGAGACTGCCCATGGAGTTGTTGATGATGTCTTCGAACATTTTCCATGAGATCACCTCGGAGTTTGAGAACTTGAAGAGAGAGGTCGTTGATTCAATTCAAAGTAGTTCAACCATCCATAAATCGTCGTTGTTAATCCAAACGCTCTGAGTAAACGCTCTGCTTCAGCAGTTAATCCGAATATTCTCAGTTTTTTTTTCAATTATGAATCTAATTGTTTTCAAGTTATTTCACTTGGTAGCCATTCCAAGAAAGTGATTGACATCTAGTCACATCGCGAGGACTTGACGATGAACTCATTAAATCCGTTATCTGGAAATCGATGAAGAGTGATTTTGGAGGGCAGTTGGAAAATTTCCGAGGTTGCAATTGTAGACAGGATGCCATTATTGATGACGATCCAACACAACGATTCGCCTCGTGGTTCTGAATAAAATCAATCGACCAACATAAATTCTGATGATCATCTCAGTAACATAGGTACATCTCAATCGTTAAAAAATCAACCTGATAAAATCCAAGAAGACAAAACATTAAGACAGACAAATATTGAGTCGCTTGAGATGCAAACAACGTCGAAGCAAGCAACAGCTCATAACGAGCTCATAGGCCCAAGCAACGCGAGGCAGGTCTTAATGAGCCGAGCCTACTATTATGTTGCTATTATAATAAGATACAACAGCACGTTTAAAAATTATTTAATCACTCGAATATCGAAAAGGAATTAAAATATCAAAATGAAATAAAAATTATTTAAAGAATTCAAAATTTATTTTACAGCAAAAAACTCTAAATAGTGTTTATTTCAAATATAATTTTAAACTATGTACATATATTTTAAAAAACTTTATACATATATTTTAAAATTGAAACATATTTAAGAAATGTTTAATTTATGAAAAATGTTTTAGAAAATCATATCAATTATATCATAACAATTGATAAAATTAAAATTTCGATTATAATAAGCTACAAGAGTATATCAAAAATTGTTAGAAGCACAGGAATATCAAAATAAATCCATTTTTAAAATATCAGAATGAAATTCAAATCATTTGAAAAATTCAACAATTATTTCAAGAAATTATTTTAAATATACTTTAGTTGACATATATATATTTTAAAATTAAAGCATACTTAAGAAATGTTTAATTCATGGGAAAGTTATTAGAAAACTCTATCATGTAAATAAAAATTAATAAAATTAAAAATAAAACAAACTTATATTTTACATTTAATTTGTATCGTTAATAAATTACTAATAACTTAATGAATACATTTATTTTAAATAATATTTATTTAAACACAAAACAAATTCTATTTTAAATATTTAGCTATCTTTAACAAAAATGACATCTATATGATATTTACATAAATTATATTTAAAAATACTTTAGATGGTATTCAGATAAAATAATCAACGCAAAAAATACTACGAAGGAGCTTCAACATATTGGGGGGGGATCACTAATGTTTGCTTTACAGAGAATAACTAAAAATATCAATCTGGCCAGAACCCATATCGAGGATCATTCTCCAGAACATGAACCCTTCTGGGTGATCTTGACTGGACGCCCGTGAGAGCGTTGTCCCCGATTCTTTCTATCGATGTTTCAGTCGATTTCGTGTAAAACCATTCGAAGTCATAAAAATCAGTCCAATTCGATTCAACTTATCAAATTTAAACAAGTCAGCATTGATGTACTGACATTTAATAACAATACGTAATTGGAAAATAGTCGACTTTTAAATAAAAAAAAACTCGATGTTATTTCGCTTGTTTAATGTAATTCTTTAACTTAATTATTTCTTAAATGTGTTTAAACAAAGAACAAATGAAATTAGCACGACGGACATAAACAAATAGCAGAAACAAGCAACCATACTGTCACGAAAATTCGAACATTTGAAATTTGAAAAGTCTTTTGAAAAGTAATTAAAGAATAAAATACTAAATTATGTTTTGTGAATTTGTGTTATATTAAAAAATTTTATTGTTTATTATTTATTTATTTTAAGTTATTTTTCAAGTTTATATTAGTTCATGCGATTAGTACTCTAATTATCGAAACCTAAAATATGCATTAAATTTGGATATCGGATTTAGTAGAGTTTTAATTAATTATTTTTTTAATTTATATTACTATTCAGAATTTTAAACGGATTTCGAAAAATATCAAGGAGCAAACTGACAGAAAAAGCTAATGGTTAAGTCTGGAACTAAAAGTGGGTTGTCGAAATACTGTAATTACTATTACTATTAGTTAGACATTAACTATTACATAATAAGTATAACTCTAAGTAAAAACACTAAATCTGTTTTTTCATACCTTACTATTTATTAAACAGTATATTTAATCGTGATCATTGTTAATAGCATTTGATTTCATTCGGATGATCACAAATCAAAATAATGTAAAAATTCTTTCTTGTCAATGAGACCGTCGCGACTTGTGTCTACCGCAGCCAGGATGAGCTGGTGTTAGAATCAAAACAAGTAATTTCAAGTAAATGCAGTGAGAATATTAGTTAAAAATTATAATATCCAAACTTATTCCAGTGGCTTAACGAAAAAGATTTATTTTTGACAAGGACCAACCCCAACTTCCTCATTGAGTTTCTCATCAGACACGGTCTTCCCTTCTATTTCGTAGTAGGTCTTGACAACAGCTTTCAATTCTTTGGCATCGACTGTGCCATTTTTGTTTACATCAAACTGATCGAAAACCTCTGAAAGCTTGGCCTTGTCCATTTATTTTTTGCAGGTTTGTTGTCCTTTATGCCTACAAATTAGACGCATATAAATTAACGTGATGCTAATGTGATGTTTTCGAATCCAAAGAAGTTAGCAAGCCGCCAAATTCGGTTCCTGTTTATATATTCACGAGTGGAATTCTTGCTACAAAAACTATTATAGTAATCTGCGGAGGCCAGAATCCTCATCCTAGTTCTCTTCTTCAACATATCCGCTTTACCTCTCCATCCAACGTACATGAACAGACGAATCGTTGACTGAAGCAAGCGTGCAAAATTGTTTTCATGTCCTTATTTAACTGAGTTTGACATATCAAACGAATTCAGAAAGATAAAATTGACCTGTCGGTGGAGGAATTGCTTATGTTTATTTGATATTTTGCTTGCAATGCATTATGATGTGAAGTTAATTTCTACAAACTGAATAATTTTATTCGTAATGTTTACGGGGAAGTTGATATCTCAGCAAAATGATTTATCAACCGCAATTCAGCTTTACAACAGTTTGGTTCTGTTGTGTTTAAAACCAACCCTGACTTTTAGTACAACGCTTTCTTTTGCATTTCGTAATGCAATTAGAATTATTTAAACAAAAGCTTTTTATTTTTTGAAATCCGATTAGATACACACCCGCACCAAAATGGATAGAAAATACTCCTTAGTAAATAATAGTCTTCTGATACGGCTTGCAATTCATACTTTGAGAATCTGGTAATTATTTGGATAATTGGTCCCATCCTGCAGTGAGAAACTTTGAAGTCCAGATGTTTTACTACAGACTTACTACAACTACTACGATAACTAAATATTTTTTCGTCACTTAGTTTGCGTCTTGCATTAAGCCCGCTTTCGTCAATTTCTTCAGACTTTTTAAATGTTTGACAAAAATTTTCAAGGACGCTTGCTAAAAAAAGGTACTCCAATTATATTTGAAAAGTTACAGTCGCGGTCAAAGTTCTTTTCTCAAATCTCAAAACATGCACATAATTTGTACCCTTCGAAATAATAGACATTAAAACTCAAGGTTTGTGGGCCGTTCTACATGGTTAAACCATCTTAGAAACATTCCACTGAAGCTAAGAAACGTTGGGATATTGATGAAATAATTACGGGAATGATTCAACAAAAACATCCTGATGCGATCGTATTTCTACTTTCTAAGCTATTGCACTTTTAATTATGAAAATCACAATTTAAGGCTGACACAATGATGAGTCACTTTGGAGGTATGATTGATACTGAGAAGAAGTGGGAATTTGTACAGCATCGAGCAGCAACAGTTGAACGCTAGTGAAATCGTTTTCGACAGGCAACCTGATTTTTCGACTGTTTGCAGTTGCAGGCCAATAAGATAATAAGTATTTAAGTAAGTAAATAATTATTATGCTTAAGAAAATGTTTCAATGTCCGCAATGTAATAGTATAAACAAAACTGAGATGTTTTTAAATTATTGAGAACTTCTAATTAAAGCAGCTTTGTAGCGTTCCGCCGCGTGTTAGTAGTGTCTGAGTTTCGCAGTCTTTATTTCAAGAAAATGGAACTGGCCGCTGATTGTAGTGTGATATCGACTGAATCATAAATTGGAATAGAAGTTTAGCATCGTTAGTTAAAACACAGCAGACTGGTTTGCCTTAATTGATCTCTTAAATTCTACAAAGCAAGAACGCTGGAAGCTTGTACATACTGAACTTTGTTTAAACACTTGGTCACTCACAAGTTTTCGCTACGACTTGATCATCAATTTGATAATTTGCATTATGTGCCTGATGAACTTAGCTTTTTAAGTTATTTTAAGGAGATTA
The DNA here is from genome assembly GCA_021613335.1 of Whitmania pigra. Classification (NCBI taxonomy): domain Eukaryota; kingdom Metazoa; phylum Annelida; class Clitellata; order Hirudinida; family Haemopidae; genus Whitmania; species Whitmania pigra. The sequence goes on along the minus strand of JAJTWR010000434.1, from coordinate 334,853 downwards.
GTTGTTATTTACAGTTTCTATAGATTAGATAGTTATTATGATGATGATTATTACTATAATTATTACTATTATTACTACTCAAAATTCTCAGAAAGCATCAAGCATTGATATTCTAAACAGATCTAAATGTATGCACAAAATATTCTGCCAAAACAAAACAATTTTCAGTTGTATCAAATTAAACAATGTCATGGCATGTTAAGAAATCCTGCATTAGAGAAACAAGTGGAGAGGCCTCTTAGAGCCTCTGACACCAACAGTTCGAGAAGTGTCGAGCGCCATTCATCCTTTCATCTTTACTTTTGTCTTATTGGAATCCAGTCGAGGCTTCATTTTGAAGTTGATCACTTTCTTTCTAGGTTTGTTGACCCCTTTTAAAAATATTTTTTAAATGTAAGATGCTAATTGATAACATTAGAAGAAACACATGTCTTTCAATGTTTTCAACAATAACTTGATTTTGTTTTTTTTTTTGCGATTTCAACGAATGATGAAATTAAATTGCATGAAGCTTATGAAGCATTTTATTTATAAAGTCCATCATTTTGAATAAAACCACTCACAGAGGCTTACACCATGGCAAAGTTCTTTCGCATCCTCTTGCCAACCTTTGGCTAAGTCCCGACTGGAAAGAAAAGCGTCCGTGCAGGAGTTATTCAGTTCCTTGCCTTTTGCTCTTTTGCCCGGAGGTTCTGTAGATAATCAGAATAAAACAACAGTTGGTGAATGCAATTCATAATCAATTGATTATTCAATCGAACGATTACGTCCATCATCTTCTGCTTCGTTATCTAAGGAATGCTTTGGATTTTTATTCTCTGGGGCAGTGAGAGTTGATTCTAAATGAAATTTATTAGTTAACAATAGTCACATGAAAACTCTGGTTGACAGACAGACTCACTTATTTTATTTGGTGACTCACAGGGGTTTTTGCTCGAGTCAATAATAATCCTAAGCTCCCTAGAAATTTATTTAAAAAATGATTTATGTAAAGTAGATGCAACTCATAAGAAAACTTTATATTTATTAACCGCAGTGTAATTATAGTAATAAATAACAGCATGGACTTATACAATTCAACAGCCTCCATCTTTCCAAGTGCTTCTTTTGCTCGGTAATGGTCCGGCTCTCCCGTGCAGGGGTTCACCATTTTCATCGCATCCCATGATCCTAAAACCATCACGACTTAGAATGTCGTGCTAAATGAACATTTAGGAGGAACGTATATCATCATCATCATCGTCATAATAATAATAATGATAATGATAATAATAATAATAATAATGATAATAATAATAACAATGATAATGATAATAATGATAAGGATTCATCTCACATTTCACTGAGTGCACAAGATTGCGCATAAGGAATAAGTTACATATTTACAAATAGCATGGATAACTTTTTATTATTATTATTATTGTCATCATCACCACAATCATCATCATCACTGAAAGCTAAATCATTATTGTTACTATTGTGATATTGACTACTCATTTACCTAGTTTGTCAGTGGCTTCAATGTTGTGGTCATTGGCAAGTTTGTTTCTGTGAACTATCTGACTTTTATCAAGCAAATTGTGCTCATATGGAACTCTTGTCTTTATTCCAAAATAATTATCCTGCCAGAAAAATAGCAGACTGAGCATAAGTTGACAAAGAGATTACTGTTCAACTAGATCATGTCTTTAACTTTCAACATTCTTAATCAACTGTTACTCTTACTTTGATACTAAAGGATTGATCACATGTGGATGCAGAGAATTCTAAAATCAGTAATTGATTGTTATGTCTTTAAGTTTTTTGATGACTTAGGAATCTTCTGACAAAATCTAAGATGTTATTTTTATGCAAACAATGGCTGGACTGCACATCTTTTGAGAATTTCTGCTCTTTGGAAGAGCAGATATTATGAAATTAATAACATTAAGTGGTATAACATCAAATGGAACTAGCATGAATGTTAATAATGATGATGGTAGCAATATTGATGATGATATCAGTGAAAGTAACACAGTGTAAAGCGCAGTAACAGTCGAACAGAAAATCCCAGAAAACTAACCTGTCAAGAGAGATGTAGCAAGCGACTCCGTTGTCACATGACCTTCCAAAGGTTCCGTCATATCAACTTGATATGATATGAGATAGCATGAAGAAGAGGGAACCAGATCAGCACCTGAAATTAAGCCAATGTAGGAAGACAAGAATGAGCTCATTATAATCGTTATAATCAATTAAGGTGCATCAGGAATGCTCAAAATCAAGGGCAAAGTGATTTGTTAATCTAACAAGTTATTGAAGGTTAATCTGATAACCAATGCTTCTGGGGTTTCAGACTGACCTGTTATTTTGATTTATTTTTTTTTGCCTTTAATTGGATTTAATTTGTTTTCAAGGTAATTTATTGTTGAATAAAATATTTCTATAAAAATTATCATAAAAAATGATAATAATCAATAACTTGTTAATTAACTAGATCAGTGATCAAGTAGGCAACATAAATATTAATTCAAATAAATAAATACTTATAATATTAATAATAATATAACGCAATTTAATATCCACGAGGTAAAGCATCACTTCCAAAAAAGTTGAACTTTGAACAATTATTCACCCTCAGTACAAAATGCTGGCTTGTCTTCCCACATCAAGCTTTCACAAGACACTTGAAAGGCATTGTTGACAGAAATTAATTCTTCATTAACAGCTGAGTTAAAAATTATTCGGAAAAATAATTGGCCAGGAAAGTATTGAAAATGCAGGCAAAAATATTGTTTGGGAAAAGAAATGACATGTTGAACGAGAATTTAAACAATTGTATTATGTTGAGAAAGGCTCACCATTAGCAAGAGGTGAGCTTTCCACATTCAGGACAGGTGAGAAAACAGTCTCTTTGCTCTGGTAAGCATAATTTCAATCAATTATGCCACTTTAGTATTGTGTTAATTTCATTGCCTGGTTAATTTATTTCCAGGGTTATTTCTCACCAATTAATGTTTCATTTTAATCAACAGAGATTGCATGGATCCTGACAAAGTGATATGCTCACCTTGTACCTGTCCATAAGGTGTTTGTACATGCATTCAAGGTCACCCTTTCTGGGCTTAGCTGAAAAATTAATTAATGTAATTTATTCCTATAATGATATGACTCAATTTAGAAATTACTTGTAGATAGATAATAATAATGATTTAAAATATGAAGTCATTAAATTAATTTTTGTAATTAAATTGGTCATTTTTTCAACCAATAAGCTTTTAACATTGTCAGGAAGCTGAACATTATTATTAAACTCAATCTTTCAGTTCTGCACTCAAAAAAATAAATTGAGTGGCCTAATAAAATATTTTAGTTTATATTTATAAAACAATTACAAAAATTATCCAACTCGTGCCATCTGCTTTGTTGTTTGGATCAAGGAAAGGAACATCTGATGGCCAATCACAAGGAATCATCTTCCAGTTGACTGTTTTAAATGATTTTCAAAGAATAAGCTGTTCCAACGTGGAATGTTTAAAGGAATGCAACACTAACAGTTTTTCTTGATAACGTTGTTGGGGTACAAAAGCGTAAGAAATGCGACAATATATTTCCTGAGTTCATGGACTTTTGGGACACTCTGATCTGATTTCGAGTATTTACATTTCCATTCCAGCAGTATATCCTCGTCAGGTACTTCTGCCCAAAACAGATTTATTTTCCTTAACGTTATGAGCAGTTCTACTTATTTTATAATAACAGAATAGATTCTGGAAACCGCTTTTGAATTGCGTGTTTTGCATTGCTTTATTATGGCTTGAACGGGACAAGCTAGTTTTTGTCGCTTTGCAATGGTTGATAATATAATCATGATGATGAGTACCGCATCGAAATTGTTTAAATCTAGCTTCTCACCAAATTCAGTTTTAGCCATTTAAATAAACAGCGAGACAAAATCCAGCGCGAACAGGAGCCACAATCTTCACCGCGAAACTGATCAGGTGGTTAAAATAACTTGGGTCGGAAACGAACTGTTGAAATCGACAGAGAACATTTTTTGTTAAATACATTTTTAAGAGTAAATTTAATCAAAAATAAGGTTATTAAATATGAAAATGATGGCAGCCTTTCGAGCCACTCTCCGACGATTACTGAGGCACCTACCAGCGATGCCACCTCCTTAACACGTAAGACACATGCGCAAACTGTGGTCGTTACTAACGACGCCCATGTTGGGTATTGAACCTCATTCCACGAGGTCTCCAGCTGCGGACCTCATCGAGGTGCAATCCGACCAGTCTTACATCTCTCGACACACCCAGCCCAAAATTTATGCTGCTTTAAATTACTGTTCAACACATTTACCACTTAAACACTTAAAAAGTACTTCTTGAATAAATTCGTCTAAAACTGATTAAATTAAAGCCCACTACGTTCGTTGGTCTGAGAAATATTAAATTTTGAATGACAGGATGTTTAGAAAAGGTCTCCCTGTTTCAAAATAAAAAAATATTCTGGCGAACGTAATACAGGTAAAAGACTCATTAATCACTGCCATGGCATGGATTACGAACGAACGTACCCTCTAAAGATAATGAATCCCAAGCATAATTAATCAAACAAAACTAATAAGCAGCTAAGCAAAATAATGTACTCAAGGAACTAAAATATTGAAGCAAGTCAGGATGAAAAAGGTCATCCAATGAATTAAGAAGTAAAAGTGGCACAGTTAAAAATAAGAGCCAATCAAGCAGTTGAATCTCTTAAATGTGGGTCAAGCTATGGAAATGGTGTTCCAGGAGCATACAGAAGCAGACGCTTAACAGATGGAAGAGTTGAAATCACACTAAACACATTCACAGCAACTTTAAGAGTCGAAATCATGGCAATTTCATGTTCTTCTCCCCTCACAGATGCAACGCAAAAACAGCAAGCAGAAGCAACATTAACAACAGAGTAGCGCCATGAATAATACTACTTTACGAATTTTATGTTAATTAGGCAGCTGCTAAACTGTCAATGAATCAAACACAGCCAATAAACTTTGCAGTCGATCAATTACAACTCTATGACATTAATGGTCAATGAGCAAATCATATTTAGCCTATATGGCAATAAACATCAGCATCATAATAATTATTTATTTATTTCCAAAAATCATTAAAAAATACCATAATCATTACTATCGAGGTGGCAAATGGTAACCTTAACTTTAAAACGTCTTCTATTTGCTGACATTGAGAGATAACTAATTATTACTAAATCACTTGGCTAACAATTTGCATGGCAATCGTTTCAAGCAGAGTTGGCGCATTCTCGAATGAATTTTGTTTGTGGACCGATCATCCCCAGAGACTGAAGCAGAGAGTTCAAGAGTGCAAACATAGAATGTGGAAATGATTCAGTTAAAACGAAGATGGCGGCTCTGAATGGTGACGTTGTTGTTGTTGTTGCATTCGATGTTGTTGCAGTCATTCATAGGATCACTTCCTGTCTAGTCTTTCCTTGCGCACTGTCGAAAGAGATGGTGACACTTTATTTACGAATCCACAACAAATTATCCGACATCACAGATGGGTGAGTAAGCCTCAAAAGCTAAGGCTACACAGTTGAATCATTCAAGACTGAAAATGTAGCCTAGAAATTTGATACTGTCAAAATACCCATGTTGCTCATTATGAACATTAATTACTAAATGTCCCAGTCACTTTAATTATACAATTTTTTTTAAACAAATAAATAAATAAATACAACACAAATAATCTTAAGGAATGTAGAACCACAAACAGGACCACTGAGAGGAGGAATAAAAGCCCCCGCCTGTCCGGGACATAAAACCGTAACATTTGTTGCTCTTCCTTTACCAAAAATTGAACCACAAAATCATGTCATTGCCATGTCTAGGGACGGCAAACTTTCTACTTCCAGCCCTTAAAACACTTCCAAGTACAAGGAGCACAATTGCTTCACTAACGACTGTCGTTGTTCCTCTGCAGGACCTGAGAGATGGTGATTCTGGCGAGGGGAACCTCGAGGAAGATTCCGAACCTGAGCATCGTTGTGTTCTTCTTCAGCAACTCTGCAATGTCCATCTCACTCTTCACTCCCAACACCTGAGGTCTCTGCATGACGTTGTTCATCGTTTCGTTTTTATTTAAATCATTTCATCATCTGTGTCATATCCTCCTCAGACCCGCGTGCACGACATAAGGTCATAAAGCTTTTGCAGATAATACAATCAATTGTAGTGACAGAGACCCGTTGGTTACTGTAGTGTACATAACAAATAATTTAAAAACTTTTTAGTTACTTTCATTGACTCTTAAATGTTATAAAATTGAAAAAAAAGTTCCAAAATTTTTGCGTCTTGTATTGGTGGGTCTGAGGAGGATAAAGGCGATCAAACGTGATTTGTGCATTTCAATAGCATAACACAATTTAACACGGCAGTTGTAATTGATTATAGGTATGCTTGTCACAGATGGTTTCTTTATAATAATAATAATAATAATAATAATAATCATCATCATCATCATAGTTATTCCCAGTCCAACCTGATTGGCCACTTTGAAGTCGATGATCGTCTGGTTCTTGTTGATGGCCTGCACCAGATCAACAATCACCATTCCACTGAGGAAGTTGCTCTCCAGATTCAGAAAGGTCAAGGACTTGTTCGCTTCGAGGACCCCCTTCAACAGCTGAGCGAGACCAGGTGCGGTTAGAATTAAAATATCATTTGCAAAGAGAGAGGAGAGAACTTGCTCTTTAATATAATGGATATAGCCCATTACCAAATTTAAAATATCTAACTTATCAATAGTTTCCTTGTAACAAACAGAGCTGCAATTATATTAGCTTTTTATTTTACCATTCCATTAGACTTGCGATGCTGCAAACCAACCAGCCATTTACCTTGCCGTTCTTGTCCGTCAGACCTGTATTGGCCAGGTGTAACTTCTCCAGATGAGTGTTTTCCTTGAGTGACTCAAAGAGTTCCTGGAAGGTGTCGTCTGAAATGTCCTGGTGGAAAACAAATTTAATGGTTGAGCATGCTATGATGATGATGATGATGACTAGGATGACGAATGTAATGTCATTAAATTAAAATTTAAAATTAAAGCATTTCAAGGTTATTGATAACAATTGAGCAGCAACTACAGTCAAATCTGCAGTAACATTGGAAAACATAAAAAAAAAATAATCCATTAGAAAACTACCATAATAACAACAATAACAATAAATAAATGAATGAGTGGTAATGGTGAATAATGTTCGTGCAAGTTACCTTGATGTTGTTGAGGTTGAGTTCTATCAGCGTGGCACTGTTGTCCTTCAACTTCCTGAGACTCTCGTTGACGTTCGTGTTGTTCGGCTTTTCCATCTCGAAGGGCTTGCAGGGCTCGCATTTGGTGACGGCTGCACGAAGGAATGAACGAACAAATGATGGATGAACTGCATTTCTGATTCAAAGTTTCAAACGACTGCAAGTTCAAGATCTTTTAAAGTTGGTCATTGATCAATGATCGATGATTTTTTTTTTCATAAGAAACAAAGGATGACTCAAACCCCTCAAGTAAATAAGAATGAATTTGATAAGTCACTATGCAATTGATATGACCAGTTGCTTATTATTACTATTATTAATTATTAATATTATTATTATTATGCTTACCTTGCAAGCCACCAGGCAGATCCTTGGCCTGATTGCCACTGACAAAGGCATGGTGGTACTGGTTTTGGTTGAGCATGCCATGGAACCCCAGGATAGCTACGGGTGAGTTGAGGGTAGATAATCAGAAAGGTCATCACCTCAACATCGCTTACATCACACCACTACAAGATCACTCAGTATGTACATTCGTTGTAAATAATAATTATTATAATAATAAGTGTTATCATAACAAGTCATACATAATTAGTGAGTGGCATCATCATAATCATCATCACCTGCAAGATCCACCAGCTCTTCCTCGGTAGCTTCTTTCAGTGCCTCGTCCCACTCTGTTTCTATGGCAACTTCGTCCTCCGTGCGACCGACCGTCACCTTCTCGGGCTCCTTGGGCTTCCAGACCTTTCCTGATGATGATGGCATTTGCCATGGTTACAAATGCATGGTGGTATCATGTGGATGATGTTGTGTCATTTAAAAAAGACTGATGTTGTCAACATGTGCAGCACAATTACCATAAACATTGTAATCAAATGTCATCAAGTTGCACACAGAATTTGCTACAAATGCATCCCATTACAAGCCACATTCTTCCAATGTTTGATGATTTATATTCAAATTCTAATCATTTGAGAGTTCATAATTGAAAACAGCCTGAAATTATCACCCTCCTGATATTATTATCACCATCATCATCATCATCATCCCGGACAATGCTGATAAAAATCCTTTATCCTGTCATGAGAATTGAAGACAAACTGAAAACATCAGCAGGATAGCCATAACATGGCTTCTATCAACAAACCACAGATTCATCAAGTTGTCAATCAATAACAAATCTGACACTTGAAGCCATATTAGTGCTAGTAAGGAATTCTTAAAAAGAATTTGAAGAATTAAAAGTCAAATGATGGCCATGCTCATTATAATCTTTAAAATACTTTTTTTTTAAAGTAAATCTAAGACTAATCTGTTGAAATCATATTTTATTTAAACTATTTATTACTAGCAATTGGAATTTATATTTTCTATGTTAACCTTCCTGTGCTACTTTGTACTTTCAAATACACTTTGAGAACATTTAAAAAACAAAACAAAATTGTGACCAATTGAATTCCACATAATTTTCAGAAATAACAACCCAAGTAGTCCTAGTACCTCTGGTCTCCTTAACGTAAGGCTTGGCATCCTGCCAGTCCTTCTCTTGTGCAGCCTTCTTTTCCAAATATTCCATCAACTTCTGACGGTCAAAAGGTCCGCTGGGTTCCTTTTCTGTCCTGTAGCGACATCTATCGGAGGGAGGAACGTGCGGGTCCTGAAACGGTTGAGAAGCGCAGATTGGAATGTTCTAACGGTTCTTAGCAAGCACGAGACGAGTTAATTTTCGATCAAAACCATTTCTAAGGCACTCATTCCCAAGAGTGCTTGATCACAAATGTGATCACTGTGTTTGAGAGTTTCATCACCACAGGGCAGAAATTAATTTTATGTGAAATCATTAGGATTCTAAGATATAAACTTGTTCAGAAGACTTATTAAGAAACTTTGTTTCTCGAAAATAAAACATTAGTTTTGCATGCTTCTAAAGCAGTCTTAAACTAATTTATGCTCATGAACCTGATTATAAACATTGCTTTAGAATTAGTTACTTATTTTTTTTAGCAATAGCATGAAATTGGTGTCATAAAAACCAAAACCCCACTAAAATCAAGAGGTTTCACAGGTAATATTAAGTTCACAGCACTAAATGTCTTTCTGACTCACATCAGGGTCAACAAGTTCCATGTGCAACTCTTCCAATTCTTCAGCAGTCAGTTTCGACAGCAAGTCATCGATGTCACTTTCTTTCAAACCCCTCAAATCTTTGCCTGAAATCTTGGTGGCTGCCATAATTTTCTGCTCTGAAAGTGTTCAAATGTTTACAGCAGACCAAACACTAGTAGTCGAACTAAGGAGACTAATACAAATATTTCCAGCTCTATTTAAAGCCGAGTTTTCGTAAAATTTTCCATAACGTAACGCTGGTAAAAGATTACATCAAACATTCATTATAAGACCCGGTAGTCAAATCAAAAACATCGGTATGACTGCATCCGAGATTATGAGTCAATACGGGCAGACTTAACCGGCTCAAGTTTAGACATTAAGCATTTCAATAAAGTTAATTTCACCAAGAACTAGATTCACTGAAAAAATCTTTTGTGATTTTATAAACTCAATCTGAAGATTCAAACGCAAACCTTTTCGAAAATTAGAAAAACTTAACGCAGACGAAAATGATCTGCAGAGTTGTTATGTTCCTGCAGCGCAATGTAATGGATGATTAAAATGGCAAGGTAATGTAGCTGATCAACAGTTAATTTTATTCAAATTTACTCTCGCTTATTTTTGCTAGCGCTTTAACATGTAAATACTTATTTATATTTAATTTGTCACAATTCTTTCAAGCATGACATTGTCACGAAATTAAGTAACAACATTGGAATGCAATGCAAACGGGCGTTATGAACTGACATAACTCCAGATGGCATGGGTCAATATTCGGATATTTTATTACAAAAAATATTTTTTTTTGCAACTCAGCATGACTTAGTATAAAAATAAATTAAACTTCAATAAATTATGAGAACATGTAAAATGATCCAGAGAATAACTTTACACAGGAAGTGTAGTTGTTTGATTTATTTTTAACATCCACGTTCAAAGATTTCAAAAAAAATGTTCTGAATTCGTAACTTCAACGGAAAATGAATTCTCGCATTTCTGACCGCAGAAATTGAGGTTTAAACAAAATGTCCATATAACATTAGGGTTGGTATTTCTTGTGAGACAGAAATGTCCTCAAATATTTCTTTTTATTTCAGTTTCTGTCGATGTTGTCTGTTGTCAATTAATCTTGAAAACCTTTTTGTACACTCGATCGATGGTAGCAGAACTATTTGTTTCAACAATTTTTTTTGTGTACTTACACAGTTATGTAACTGTAGAAACCAGAAGCGTAAATACAAGCCGTGTGTTCATTTAATCATCTTATTTATGCAACTGACTTTAATCAAATAATTAAATAAATAAATAAAACAATGTTTGAGCGCTATTTGCACACGACTAGAGGTTGTCTAAAGAGTTTTTATTTTTAAAAAATCATTCGAAGCGACATTTTCTGATGCTGCACAAAAAGTTAACATGAACGATGGAATCACGACGTATTAAATATATATATAAATGCCTTGCATACAAGAAAGATTTGAATCCAATTTATTTGAGGTATAAGTTTTAATGTTCTATTAAAACTTGAATAATAACAAATTTCATAACAAATCGAACAATAATATTGTAATAAATGGGGGTCCGCAAACTTGTAAGTTAATTGATAAGTTTAGTAAGCAACTAATCGAACTGATTACTTCCATGGATCCTAAGGATTTATAGGATCAGGTATGAGATTTTGGATCTGGTGGAATATGAATTGTTTTGTTTATATTTTATTATTATTAATATTAATAATCAATAACGGACTTATTATAAGAGACAAATTGATATGATAGACTCCCCACTGTCATGATTTTGTGATGTACATTCTGCTTTCAATTAGGTCAACAAATAAATAACCCTTTTTACTTGGCCATAATAAAGAAAGCAAATTCATGTTTCCAATCATCAACGAACTGCGACAACCCAACTGTTTAGAGTCGTACCACCATCCGGTTGGTAGGGTACAGTTACTGTGAGGGCGAGTATCGTTTGTGTAGAAGCCAATCACCTTGCAGGGAAGGGTGCAATTCCATATGCTCCATGGAGTAGAAGTTCCGCTGATTCCAGATTGCGCGGATGTGGTCTGTTGATCCGCAAGACCAAACACGTCTGCAAAATCGCTGAACTGCTCGTCATAACCGGTTAGGTTGAGCCTGTAGTTATCCTCTTCAGAGCCAACCTTAAAATACTTGTATTCTACAGAATACCACTTCCCAGCATAATCACATATTTCTATTCGCAGCTTGTAATTGAAATATCCATCGCTGGGCATGCACTGGTTCGAAGTGAGTCCGTACAAGTAGTCGTTACCAATCCAGTAATCGCTATCCGGTGTCCCGAAGCCGAGTTTGAATTCTGTCCAATTCCGAGATGCTTCTGTCGAACGAAAATAATAAGGATACTGGTATTTTTTGTGATGTATGAGAATCCATGATCTTCCTGTCTCAAGGAAGAAGACTTTTGTCTCCTTCTGAAGACAAAAAATAGGAGAAATGGATGCTTTTGTTTGAGTGGCTGAAAGTTCAAATGAAATAATTAGATGTGCTGCCATTGGTTGTTTGGTTAAAACATTTATTGATGTGATGTGTTATAAACAATTTTATTAAATAAATTGAAACGTTTTCCTACTCATTTTTGATTTATTAAAAACAACGAGAAAGTTATCTAAGAAGTGTTAATTATCTAAACTACCGAAATTGCCGCGCAATTCCAATTCATTTCATGCTTGTTATTTATTTTTATAAATTTAAGGGGGTAGGTAAATAATGATAAAAAAAAAGTACATGAATTTTTAATTTAAGATATGCCGCTTCTACTTCAATATAATATGTCACTTATTTCACTGTATACCTACATAAGCACACACCCCTTGTATTTTAATACTTAAATACAAAAACCTAACCATTATCTGGAGAGGAGCACTGTTTAATTTCAACCAAGGTTCCAATTTTAACCGGACATATGTAGTAGTTGCATTTGGAATACCTTGGCAAAACGGGGGCACACGAAAAGTTATAAAGTCGACCAGACAACGTGAATGGCAGGAGACACGGATATGGATATCTGTACGCTGAATAATTTGAGATTTATTACATAGTAAAAAATGAACTAGTGAAAGCTAGAACAACTGTGTAGAAGGAGAATATCAAAGTAATATTTTTTTCTAGTAACCAGCTTAGTTTTTTACAGAAACATTTTTCCTCACCATGATTCTATATGCAACTATAGGGACATTTTATGTAGTTTTGTGAAATAACTTACTTTAAATTGTGTGATTTCTAAATTTGAACAAAGCAACAAATAAATGATTTTTGTGCTTTCTCGTTAAAACATACTGGATCTTCAATCATTATAGAAATAACATTATATAAAATTATTTTTGAAAAATTAAACTAACAATAAATAGAGTATCCTTCTATCTGTGGAGTCAAAAAGATTATTAAGATTAAAATTGGCAATCTATATACAAAAATCCTTTCAAACCACATTCCAATTTAACAACAAACAACTTACATAAAGCACTTGCGAACTTAGTGTGATAAACACTCACAGCAAACGTAATTTGTAGCTAACCATATAGGACATCAATCTAGGTGCAGTGACCACCTGCTGAATGAAGGGAGAAAACGGCAAGTATGGAACAGAATAATGAAGAGTACAATTGGACAAATCTTTGTCGAAAGTGAATCCTCTGCACGACGTATTTTGAAAACATGCCAGAGAGCATTCTGTGATCATGCCAACAGCAGCAGATTTCGGCACTGAAAATTTGTTGTCGTATATGCCCAGAACATTGCCTCTGAAGTCAACCAGTGGACAAAAGGCTGCGTTAGGTTCTGGAGAGAAGTAGGAAATTGAAGTTTGGAAAGTGATTAGCAACGATGTCAGAGTCAAAATGGTAGGCATAGTAATCTTTGTTTTCTGTTCTTCAACCGTTTCTGAAAATGCAGAAAAAAACTGTTCTATTGAAAAATCACGGAACGCATTTTCACATTTGCGTTTCGAGCAATGACATTTATGACGATTTTCTCGACAATTCGAGGGCAGGGCAAAAGCAATTTGTTTCAGCCTCTAAAATCTTTTATAATTTCATTATATTTTTATAGTAAATATTAAACTTCTCTAAACTTTCTCACTGAGTGAGGGATGTTTTGGAAGAAATTTCTTTTATAATTTCAACAAAATGTTACTGTCATCACCGTCAATTGTCCGAAATATTTTTCAAAGAAGGCTAACGAAAATAAAGTTAATGACAACTTTTGAAATGACAACAACGTAGCAGCACTAAACGACCCTTATGAAAAATGAATTTAAAGACAGATTAAAAATTTCAAGAGCAGTTGTTCTCTTTTGAAAGAAGAAGCAAGTAACCGTATGCGAGTTTATCTAAATGCATACAAAAACATTTACATACTTACAATATAGTAATAAAATATAAACATACTTTTATCATTTCCCATTTTCAGTTGTTTACCAAAATTTAAATATAAATTTTCAAAAGGAAAATATTTCCTTATAAGCAGCAAGGCAACACAACCGCATAAAACAAATTTAGCTGTTTTGCTCTGTCAAATTTTGAATGAACAATGCACGCAGATGACTGAATGCTTCGCTGGTTGCGTCTCTTTTGTTTTTTTATATCTCGCAGAAGGCAATTAGATCGTGTCTTTTATAGTAAAGAAACATACGTCATCTACTCATGACAGATTAATTGGCAAGCTCAAAAGATTTCACCGTCAACGTTTACCGCTTCGTTTGAATGTCAAACATGTAATGACACGTTTTCCAGTGCGAAACTTGTCTTTCAGTCGCAATTTTTTCGATAGAAAAACATAATTCTTCCGGCGAGGTTGTTTTTTCTCCCTCAGAAACTGACAAAGAAAACAAGAGTTTTCCACTGTTGGTGGGGGTAACTATGACGTAACGTACCCTGACCACCCCTGGTCAAATCCAGGACTGGTTACATAATAATAAACAGCTGGCCAGTTTGCAATAACATTTACTACAGTAGTTATCGTCGTATCGTATAGTAGCACAATTAGTAAATGTTGTAACTATTTAAAATAAGGGATGTCAATTCAACTATTTTAAGGTGGTAAACCTACCTCCAATAACCTCAATTGTTGCTATCTTTTTTTAAGGAATATATATGGCATAATACCGTAAAATAGATTTACAGTTAATTCTAGACTCTAAAAAAACTGAGACACATAATTTTATTTCGCAAGGTTGCAATTCGTTCTTTTGTTTTGACTTCCTTTTCATCTTTTTCAAAACATCTTGTTTGATTTAAATGGGATGAATCACAACCTCCCACAAACACTTGATCGATAATTAAAGATGCCGGCAAAAGTGAAATTAATTGCTGTGATTATTAATTAAGTTTTATTATTACAATCGATATTCATAAAAACCGAATTTAGAATCAAGTTCAACCAACGTTCATTTGATTTTTTATTCAGACTCACACATTCAGACAAACTAATGACTATTTTATAAATCCAATTAATTTTATGCAAATTATGAGTTAATTTATGCTCAAAACCTTGAACGAATTGAAGATGTGTTTCGTCAAAATGTACAAAAATTTGCATTATCGATCAAAATTCTAATTCTCTGAACTTTCACTACTAACAGTTGAAATAGTTTTGAGAACACTAAAACCGTACGAAAATTGTAACCCAATGTTTAAAGCTTCATTTAAAGAATCGACAAATGCCGAATAATAATTGATTTGGATTGATTTTGCGGCAACTTTATTGTTTGAATGTCACACTCACTGAAAATTATAAAAGAAATATAACGCATTTAAATTTAAGCACAATTGTGGGTTGTGATGTGTGGTTTCACCATCCCTATTTAATAGAATCTTTGAAAAGCATAAGATTACTACTTGTCAAAGTAATTTTCAGGCCTTGCCGATGCATGCCCTGATCTCAGAAAAATGATAAATGTAAGGAGGCTGCAGACCCCTTTTGTTGGGCCACTGATTCCATGGTGAGTTCAAATTTCCGATGTAAGGTGGCGTTTGACATTTCAACTGCGTAGAGTTATACCACCAACCCGTAGGCAGGGTACAAGTTCCATTGGGTCGTTGATCGTTTGTAGCGAAGATAATGACCTTGCAGGGAAGGGTGCAACCCCATACGCTCCACGGAGTAGCCTCAGAATCGACTTTAAAGGACTTGTATTCCACTGAATACCAGCGTCCGGTGACATCTGCCATTTCTATTCTCAGACGATAATTGGTGCTTTCACTGACATTCGTCATGCAAAGATTTGAGGTGAGTCCGTACAGGTAGTCGTTGCCAATCCAGTAATCGCCGTTCGGTGTTCCGAAACCTTGCTTGAAATCTGTCCAATTTCGATTTTGTTCGATATTGCAACGGCTAGTTAATGTTAACCATTTCTTATATTGAATGAGAATCCATGCCCTTCCAGTCTCAAGGATGGAGATTTCTTTCTTTTTCCCGAAGCAAGCCATCGTTGAAACTAACATCTTCACTTGGATTCCTTTGAAGATGATGTTTAATGATTAATCACATTGAAGCATTGTTTTTTCTCCCTCAGAAACTGACAAAGAAAACAAGAGTTTTCCACTGTTGGTGGGGGTAACTATGACGTAATATAACCTGACCACGCCTGGTCAAATCCAGGACTGGTTACGTAATAATAAACAGATGGCCAGTTTGCTACAACATTTACTACAGTAACTATCGTGGTATCGGACAGTAGCGAAAATTAGTAAATTTTGTAATTATTTAAAGTAGGAGATGTCAATTCAACTATTTTGAGGTGATAAACCTACCTCCAATAACCTAAATTATTGCGATCTTTTTTTAAGGAATCACCCTAATAATATGATAAAATATGCTATATTGTAGATTGAAAGTTAATTCCAGACTCAAAAAAACTGAGACACATAATTTTATTTCGCAAGGTTGCAACACGCTCTTTCGTTTTGGCTTCCTTTTCATCTTTTTCAAAACCTCTTGTTTGATTTAAATGGGATGAATCACATTCTCCCAAAAACACTTGATCGACAATTAAAGATGTCGGAAAAAGTGAAATTAATTGCTGTGATTAATAATTAAGTTTTATTATTACAATCGATATTCATAAAAACCGAATTTAGAATCAAGTTCAACCAACGTTCATTTGACATTTTATTCAGACTCACACATTCAGACAAACTAATGACTATTTGTTTAAATCCACTTCATTTTATGTAAATTATGAGTTAATTAAAATTCTAAAAATTGAGCCAAAAACATGAACGAACTGAAGATGTGTGTCGTCAAAAAGTACAAAAATTTGCATTATCGATCAAAATTCAAATCCTCAGAACTTTCATGACTAACAGTTGAAATAGTTTTTAGAACACTAAAACTGTACGAAAATTGTTACCCAATGTTTAAAACTTCATTTAAAGCATCAACAAATGCCGAATAATAATTGATTTGGATTGATTTTGCGCCAACTTTTTCGTTTGAATGCCACACTCACTGAAAATTATAAAAGAAATATAACGCATTTAAATTTAAGTGACATTAAAAAGCTAAAAATTATGGTTTTGTAAACAATTATTAAAATTCGTCGACACAGCACAAAGCACAATTGTGGGTTGTCAAAGTAATTTTCAGGCCTTGCCGATGTAAGCCCTGATCTCGGAAAAATGAGAAATGTAAGGAGGCTGCAGACCCCTTTTGTTGGGCCACTGATTCCGTGGTGAGTTCAAATTTCCGTTGTCAGGTGACGTTTGACAATTCAACTGCGTAGAGTTATACCACCAACCCGTAGGCAGGGTACAAGTTCCATTGGGTCGTCGATCGTTTGTAGCAAAGATAATGACCTTGCAGGGAAGGGTGCAACCCCATACGCTCCACGGAGTAGTTATTTTGGTGGTTCCTCTCTGCGTTGTTGCTTGTTGATCGGCGAGCCCAAAACCGTCTGCTAGGTCGCTCATAAATTCATCGTAACCGGTTAAATTGAGTTTGTAACTATTAGCCTCAGAATCGACTCTAAAGGACTTGTATTCCACTGAATACCAGCGTCCGGTGACATCTGCCATTTCTATTCTCAGACGATAATTGGTGCTTTCACTGACATTCGTCATGCAAAGATTTGAGGTGAGTCCGTACAGGTAGTCGTTGCCAATCCAGTAATCGCCGTTCGGTGTTCCGAAACCTTGCTTGAAATCTGTCCAATTTCGATTTTGTTCGATATTGTAACGGCTAGTTAATGTTAACCATTTCTTATATTGAATGAGAATCCATGCCCTTCCAGTCTCAAGGATGGAGATTTCTTTCTTTTTCCCGAAGCAAGCCATCGTTGAAACTAACATCTTCACTTGGATTCCTTTGAAGATGATGTTTAATGATTAATCACATTGAAGCGACGCAAGTGTATTGACAATTAATTCAAATTTTAGCGATTTATTACAAAGCACTTCATACATTGAGATGCACTCTCTTGCAACAATATTGGCTCTGCTATTTCATATCTTATCCTTTTGACAAATCAAAACAAAGTGAATCAAAGCTATTCATTTCAAATAGCATACTCCTGCAGTCATTTTTGTACAACGTCACTTTGGATTTTACATTTTTACGCATTCTTTCTATCGAAACTACATGACATTGCTACGAACTGTTATTGGGAATGGCACATTGTGTAAATGCGACAGTGCTTCCAACTTGAACTGGACACACGCAGATGTTGCACTTTGGATAACTGGGCAAGATTGGGGCACACGAATCATTGTACAGTCGACCAAACAGCGTGAATGGCAGCAGGCATGGATAGGGATATCTGTACGCTGAATATTGCGGTTTTTATTAAGTAGGAACTGAACAGAACAACAAATGCGTTGCTAAAGAAGGAATTAT
This sequence comes from Whitmania pigra, assembly GCA_021613335.1. Taxonomy (NCBI): domain Eukaryota; kingdom Metazoa; phylum Annelida; class Clitellata; order Hirudinida; family Haemopidae; genus Whitmania; species Whitmania pigra. The sequence continues at coordinate 316,565 of JAJTWR010000434.1, read as the reverse complement.
TAAAAAATTGTCATTTTTTGATTGAAGTAACAAACATGTTTAATCAATAAATGATAGAAACGGTCGAACTAACGGCAAATAGAGGATCCTCCTATCTGTAGATATAATTGAATTAATTAAAATTAATTATAGAAATTAAACTGGCATATGTTTTAAATAATCAATTTTTAAGTATTTATTAAATACTATAAAAATGCATCGTCTCCATATTTTTTTTTAAACATTTACAAATAAATGTTTTAAAATTAAAACCAACCACATAAGTTGAGAATCTCAACTCTGGGATTGTATTCTGGGGTAAGTACATAAAAAAGGTGTAATGTAACATACAGTAGTTTGAATTTTTGTCGAAAGTAAATCCTTTGCATGAAGCATCTTTGTGACATTCCAGAGAGCACTCTGTGATCATACGGACTGGAACATATTTCGAGAATGTTTTACCAGCGTAGTTAATGAGGTTTCCTTTGAAATCAACCAGTGGGCAAAAAATGGTCGGTTCTGGAGCGAAGTAGGAAGTTGTTATACAAAAATTGATCACTACAAATGCGAGATTTAGGAAGTAAAAGGCCATAATCTTTTGTTTGTGACTTTAACTTGTTCTAAAATTGAAGAAACCTTTGAAAAATATGATTAAACAGTTGGCTTGCTTATTTATATTTTATCCGCAAACTCAAATGCCAATTCGCATGTCTGAAACACATTTCGCTTAGAACGGAAGAAAAAATGAACCTAATGCACCTGCTGTGACCTTTGATGAAAGCATAAAAAACTTGTAATTCATATATTTTATGAACAATGCACGCAGATGAATGAATGCTTTGCTCGTTGCGTCTCTTTTGTTTTGATATCTCGCAGAAGGCAATTAGATCGTTTCTTTTATAATACAGGAACATACGTCATCTGCTCATGACAGATAATTTGGCAGGCTCGAAAGATTTCAATGTTTACCGCTTCGTTTGAATGTCAAACATGTAATGACACGCTTTCCAGTACGAAACTTGTCTTTCAGTCGCAATTTTTTCGAAAGCAACTTTAAACATAATTCTTTCGATGCAGTTGTTTTTTCTCCCTCAGAAGCTGACAAGGAAAACAAGAATTTTCCACTGTTGGTGGGGGTTCCTATGACGTAACATAACCTGACCACCTCGGGTCAAATCCGGGACTGGTTAAATAGTAATAAACAGATGGCCAGTTTGCTACAACATTTACTATAGTAGTTATCGTCGTGTCGCAGCGAAAATTAGTAAATTTTGTAACTATTTAAAATAGGGGATGTCAATTCAACTATTTTGAGGTGGTAAACCTACCTCCAATAACCTAAATTGTTGCGATCTTTTTTTAAGGAATCACCCATAATATGGTTATATATGGTATAATATGGCATAATATTTTATTTTATTAAGTGGGTAGAGGACCGAAGCCTAGGTGCTAGCTGAGACTATGCTATTAGGTAGATTATTCCAGATGTTAATAACTCGATTTGTAAAAAAATATATCGTAAAAAAGATTTAAAGTTAACTGAGACTCATAATTTTATTTTGCAAAGTTGCAATTCGTTCTTTTGCTTTGACTTCCTTGTCATTTTATTCAAAATCTCTTGTTTGATTTAAATGTTTTAATTTAATACTCTCTCCCAAAAACGATAATCTCTCACAAGCGATCGATAATTAAAGATGATGGAAAAAGTAAAATTAATTGCTGTGATTAATGATTAAGTTTTAATATTATAATCGATATTCATAAGAACCGAATTTAGAATCACGCTCAGCCAACGTTCGTTTGACATTTTATTCAGACTCACTCATTCACACAAACTAGTGACTATTTGATTAAATCCAATTCATTTTATGCAAATTATGAGCTAATTTATACTCTAAAAATTGAGCCAAAAACCAAGAGATATGAACAAATTGAAGATGTGTTTCGTCAAAATGTACAAAAATTTGCATTATCAATCAAAATTAAAATCCTCAGAACTTTCATGACTAACAATTGAAATAGTTTTTAGAACACTAAAACTGTACGAAAATTGTTACCCAATGTTTAAAGCTTCATTTAAAGAATCAACAAATGCCGTATAATAATTGATTTGGATTGATTTTGCGGCAACATGCCACACTCACTGATAATTATCAGAGAAAAATAACGCATTTAAATTTAAGTGACATTAAAAAGCTAAAAATTATGGTTTTGTAAATAATTATTAAAATTCGTCGACACAGCACATAGAACAATTGTGGATTGTGATGTGTGGTTTCACCATCAATATTTAATAGAATCTTTGAAAAGCATAAGATTACTGCTTGTCAAAGTAATTGTCATGCCTTGCCGATGTATGCCCTGATCTCGGAAAAAGGAAAAATGTAAGGAGGATGCAGACCCCTTTTGTTGGGCCAAGAATTCCATGGTGAGTTCAAATTTCCGATGTTAGATGGCGTTTGACAATTCAACTGCATAGAGTCATACCACCAACCCGTGTTCAGGGTACAATTTCCATTGGGTCGTTGATCGTTTGTAGCGAAGATAATGACCTTGCAGGGAAGGGTGCAACCCCATACGCTCCACGGAGTAGTTATTTTGGTGGTTCCTCTCTGCGTTGTTGCTGGTTGATCGGCGAGGCCAAAACCGTCTGCTAGGTCGCTCATAAATTCATCGTAACCGGTTAAATTGAGTTTGTAACTATTAACCTCAGAATCGACTTTAAAGGACTTGTATTCCACTGAATACCAGCGTCCGGTGATATCTGCCATTTCTATTCTCAGACGATATTTGGTGCTTTCACTGACATTCGTCATGCAAAGATTTGAAGTGAGTCCGTACAGGTACTCGTTGCCAATCCAATAATCGCCGTCCGGTGTTCCGAAACCTTGCTTGAAATCTGTCCAATTTCGATATTGTTGTTCGGTATTGTAACGGTTAGGGAATATTAACCATTTCTTATGTTGAATGAGAATCCATGTCCTTCCAGTCTGAAGGATGGAGAATTCTTTCTTTTTCTCGAAGCAAGCCATTGTTGAAACTGACATCTTCACTTGGATTCCTTTGAAGGTGATGTTTAATGGTTAATAACATTGAAGCAACGCAAGTTTATTGAAAATTAATTCAAATTTTAGCGATTTATTACAAAGCCCTTCATACATTGTGATGCACTCTTTTGCAACAATATTTGCTCTACTATTTCATATCTTATCCTTTTGACAAATTAAAACAAAGTGAATCAAAGCTATTTATTCCAAATAAAATAAGCCTACAGTCATTTTTGTACAACGTTACTTTGGGTTTTACATTTTTATCTATTCTATCCATCGAAACTACATGACATTGCTACGAACTGTTATTGGAAATGGCACATTGTCTTATTTCGAAGGTGCTTCCAACTTGAACTGGACACACGCATATGTTGCACTTTGGATAACTGGGCAAGATAGGGGCACACGAATCATTGTACAGTCGACCAGACAGCGTGAATGGCAGCAGGCATGGATGGGAATATTTGTATTCTGAATATTGCGGTTTTTATTAAGTAGGAACTGAACAGAACAACAAATGCGTTGCTAAAGAAGGAATTATTTAAAAATTTTTTATTTTGATTGAAGCAACAAACATGTTTAATCAATAAATTATAGAAATGGTCAAACTAACGGTAAATAGATAATCTTCCTATCTGTAGACATAATTGAATTAATTAAAATTAATTATAAAATTAAACATTAAAATTTTAAACAATCAATTTTGCCTTTATTAAGTATTTATTAAATACTATAAAAATGGTATCCATAATTTTTTTAAACATTTTAAAATAAATGTTTTAAAATCAAAACAAACCACATAAGTTGGCAATCTCGTCATTTGGATTATATTCTGGGTTACATTCATAAGAAAGGTGTAATGTAACACACAGCTTCTTGAACTGTTGTCGAAAGTAAATCCTTTGCATGATGCGTCTTTGTGACATTCCAGAGAGCACTCTGTGATCATACGGACTGGAACATATTTCGAAAATTTATCAGCGTAGTTAATGAGGTTTCCTTTGAAATCAACCAGTGGGCAAAAAATGGTCGGTTCTGGAGCGAAGTAGGAAGTTGTTATACGAAAATTGATCACTACAAATGCGAGATTTAAGAAGTTAGAGGCCATCATCTTTTGTTTGTGACTTTAACTTGTTCTAAAATTGAAGAAACCTTTGAAAAATATGACTAAACACTTGGCTTGCTTATTTATATTTTATCCGCAAACCCAAATGCCAATTCGCACGTCTGTAACACATTTCGCTTAGAACGGAAGTTTTAGGTATTATTATAAACAGAAAAAATGAACCCAATGCACTTGCTGTGACCTTTGATGAAAGCATAAAAAAACTTGTAAAAACGTTTAACATGAAACTAAAAATGTCTAAACGACAGACACAATAGTTCTGGAGTCCTTAGAGCCTTTACACAAATTTCTTTTCTTATGAAAGATGACCAATATAAAAGATTGCGAATCAATTTGCTTTTATGGCGTTCATACATGCAAAAATGATGGCATCAATTAAACATGAAATGAAATAACAAAATGATATAGCCGCGCACCTAATGACTTTACTCTCAAAGAGAAAATTTTATTTAAATGCTGGAAATACAAATTTGGAAAAGTAGAGAGAGTATATTCAATATATCCAATGTTAACGCAACGGCCAACATTTCCATCAAATATTTCATAGTTTGAAATAAATTATTAAATATTACATAGCTTGAAATAAATTATTAAATATAACATTGTTTGAAATAAATTATTAAATATAACATTGTTTGAAATAAATTATTAAATATTACATAGCTTGAAATAAATTATTAAATATTACATAGCTTGAAATAAATTATTAAATATTACATTGTTTGAAATAAATTATTACATATTACATAGTTTGAATTAAATTATTAAATATTACATAGTTTGAAATAAATTATTAAATATTACATAATTTGTATTAAATCATCTTTAAAAACAAAATTTGGAATTATTATAGCCGAAACAAATAGTCTTCGTCTGCATTCATCTTTTGACTTGTTACTTTTTGTCGTGATCAGCGAGAGCAGACGATTAGGTGTTGGCTTGTTACATGCTTGCTGATTAGATTCCATGCAATAGCTTACCAAATAGAAACATTACCCCCCTCAGTGGCGTACCAACTGTTCTTGCCGCCCGGAGCGGTCTTAAGATTTGGCGCTCTCCTCGTGGCCGTTAATAATCCGTTGACCGTCAAGTTTTCGAAAAGCTCTCAAATATTTTTATAATCGGTTAAAAATGTACAAAAGTCAGTCAATCTGCAATTTCCCTCTCTATAGAGAGGATTGCCAAGTATGTAAGCTTTGACCAGCAAATCGATAATCGAAGGTAGTTTTTTTAAGAACTTAAGTTTGGTGACGGTGCGCTCTCCTCTGCACTTAAACTCTGGAGCTCAAAAGTTGAAAGGGAATATCGATTTTATCGTTTCCTGAAGCTTCCACAAAATACGTCAATCTCTTACTTTTGGCAAAGTTTTTTCTTTATGTCTTCATCAACTATGCCAATCTTATTATCACCCAGCGGATTTGACGTTCTGAGAAAAGAGTGTGTGTTTGCAAGATCATAAACTTGTTAAAATCTGACTTTTCAACGGACACAGCAAAATTCTGAGGTGGCCGTTTTTTTAATTTTTTATTTTTTAGCCCCTCAAAATGCCGCCCCTTGGCACTTGCCGCACCCCCTTGGTACACCATTGACGCGCTTCATCGTGTTTGACATCTCACGTCGCCAAATTACTGAATGCTTGAAAAAAAGTTTTTTAGGAAATTCGTGTCCCAGCAACAATCGAGTCTAAAACATTTTGGCAGGTAATTTCTATTGTTTCGTTCAAAAATGTGAAGGCTTGGTGAATAGTGACGTGACGTGCACCGATGTGGAAGCAAGTTGGGGCATGTTTTAGGACGTTTGAAACACAACTATAAGCTGGCTGAAGCAACAAGAATGAACGCCCTCATTACAATCAGATTTCGACTAGACAGGATATCAATCCAATTTATTTCCAACAGAAATAATGCCGAGAAGGGGTTCCTCTCTTATTCTTGCGGTCGCTTCAAAAGTGCAAAATGAGTTCCTACCGTGGGATACAAAGTCCTTAACGCAAAATTAAAGCAGATGGCAGATTGGCCATCGTCGCGCGTTCGCAAAATAGTTGACAGAAACAGCGACGGATTGACAGATGGACCCAATCTACTATAAGTAGATCTACTTTATTATAAATTAATTGCAACGCCTCAACCAAGAGATTTGCAAAGTATGCCTACTTTGGGAACAGACAGCAGCCGGGTAAACGAATTACCCACCCACTTTGGCGTTAAGCTCGAAAATCTCGAAGTAGCTTGCTAACTGAAGCTCGCTCGCTAAAACCAACAGCCAACAACAAAACCAACCAATACATAACGGTACCCTAGAATACTGATGTTGCACACAGAGTTGTTGCATCAACTAATCACAAACCCACGATTCTTGGAAGTTTAAAACATCGACAAAGGCTGTAGCCATTTTGCAATCTTACAAGTTAATCCAGCCGAGAAGCAAAACATCAAACACTCTTTGAATATGATTTTCTTTAAATAAGTACAAAGATTTAAAAAAATAACAGACGAATCATCCATTAACTCTTCCTTCTACACCTTTCGATTCTTCCGTCATCTTTAATTTACAACGTTAGATTGATTGATGATCATTGATGGAAATTGATTGATGATCATTGGTGATCTCCTCACAAAGACCTTGTCACCCCTGTTCACTCTCCCAGGCTTAATGAGGGTCAGATTGATTCCAAAACAGGGAGATTCGCCAAATTCTGGCTCCAGAAGTCTGTAACTGGTAGAAACAAAAGTAATATGTAATCCTGTTCAGAAATTAAAAGATAAAAATAAATTGTGACAATTTCTGGTTAAGACTTCAATAAACAAAATTAAAAAAAGAATAAACATAATTTAAAAATTGTACAATCGTGTTTAGACCGGAATCGACCGGGGACACCAGCCCTGGCAAATTTTAGCCGGGGAATGTCATAAATCATACGAAAGAAATTTTGACACTTTTTAAAATGTCTATTCTATGTCTGAATCCAAGTTATCGTAGCATCTTTCATTTGATGGAGTAAAATCATCAGGCATTAGTTATAAAAGCTCACGAGAGATGCTGGGATTTGAACTCCTAATGGAGTAAGCACCAAGGCCAAAGTCTTAATTATTCGCCCATTGACACCTGGTATTAATGACTCATGATAAGTCATAATAGCCCATCACAATAAACAAAATCATCCAATACCTCAGGCACCTTTAATCTGCTCTTAAATTACTTATAAAAATGACTTAAGAAACAGTAATGCTTCCACATTCTTTGTCAAACATCTCACCATGAATGCCATTTAAAACTGCTTTCACTATCACTTGGTCTGGCAGGTAGGCCATCCATCAAACCGTTAAAGAAGGAAAGAGACGTCCGAAACACCTACACCTTTCTTCTTATACTTGTTCTCTTGTTTCCTCTCTGCCTTCTCAGATGCACGGATGTTGTCTCAGCTTTTCCAAGGGTGGCAAACCCTAGTAAAACATTAAGAAGTGATCTTTTTCTTTCTATCCTAAAGTCAAGTGACCCAAAATGTCTGAATTTCTCTTGAGACTTTGACTAAGGTTGATAATCAAAGAGAGTTAATAAAGACATGTAAACACAAGTTTTATATGTGCAAATGAGTCTTGAAATGATGGAATTACAAACAAATAACTGCATTCATAAATGAATTTGCATGCTACCATTGAAAATAGCTTTAAGAAGTTGAAGAAAAGCATAAAATTACACAGTTAATAGGTTAGAAAGTTTTATATCTAAACATGTATTTTTGTGACCCTGGCCTGTCCCTGGCTAAAAATGTGACCCCAGTCGATTCCTAATCTTGTGGAAGACATCTTTACGATATGTGATACGGTGACTTATGAGTTTTGCAGCATTCTTTTTCATGCAATTACAGATTATATAGCTATTTATAAAACACAAGTTAACTGTTTTGCATAAAATAACTAATTAATTAATTAACAAAATAATTTGTACACATTCATGCCTCACTTTCTCAGGGTCTTGAGTGGTTCCATGTCTTGACGTCTTTTGACTTCAACAGGATCGATGATTGTCATGAAACACCTGGATTATTTACAATCACAAGTTCAACAAGCTTTACTGGCAACAACTATAGTTCAATTTGCCCCAAAACAGATGTCAACCAAGCCCTGATTATGATGATGTTGTTATTCTTAATACCATGCAGTCTTTCAACATTTTATGACAGCATTTAACCATATTTATAAAAAAAAATCTATCCAGGTGAGCAGCACCTCAATGATTTACTAAACACATTGGTTGTTAAATAAAAATTGACATGCACCTATCGCAAGGTTTTATGTTGAAAAAGTGACATTCTCCAATTCTGATCTCAGCCCAGTTATCCTGGAAAAGCAATTAGTCAAAAACTTTGACGTTAACATCGATGGTTAAATAAGTTAAAATAAAAATTCATTATGCGATTTAGGTGACTAGCATGCTTAGAGCCTAGCACACAAGAATCATGTAATAATGTCATAGCATAATGTACAGGTAAATGAAAGAGCTAATAAAGTGCCCTTAAATTTTATTTGGAATCATAAGGAACTCAAAAAATAGATCACATACAACACAATGCAATACATTACATTATAATACAATACCATACAACACAACACAATACAATACAGTACAGTACAATAAAATACAATTTAGTACAATACAGCACAATACAATACAATACAATACAATGCGATGCAAGGCAGTACAGTTCAATAAATAAAATACAGTTTAGTACAATACAGCACAATAAAATACACTAAAGTTGTCATGCGAGCATTCTTTCATGTCACCTCGTCAAAAGGAGGGTTGTCAGTTTGCACGAAGAAGGTGGCCCTAAAACATTCCCTGTCGACGGGTTTGAATTCTTTTCCGTGCTTTTCCTTCATTCTCGTGTTGACGTCGGTTATTGAGGACGAAGCCACCAGCATGAAGGGGAAGCCATCTTGGTAGGCCACCTAGGGAACAAATCAATACCAAAAGCTCGAAAGTTTTACAAATCGATGATATATTATGACGGAATTTAATATTGTTTTCTGAAACTAAGGATGATGACAGTGTAGAGAGGTAACGGGATTAATAATTTAATGTTATGATGCTTGACATCGATGATTCCCTTTTTAATCACCAAAAGTTAACGTAATAATAATCATCATCAACATACCACTTGGAACTTGTGATCAAAAAAATTTGTGATTAAAAAAAATAGGTAAATGATAAATGAAACAAGCAAATGTATCAATTCAATAATTGATTTTTATCAGACACTTATTGATTACAAAAACATGATAATTCAAATGATAACTTCAACCAAACCCTGAACATATTTCACACTAATAATATCAACAAGCTCACCATAAATAATGATAACAAAACAACAATAATGGTTAATAATAGAAGTAATTAATAATTATAGGTTATCAATAGATGTAATTAATAATTGAAGATGGTCAAAGTCAATCCCAAGAAATTTCAAATGCTGATGAAGTTTATGATCACTTAATTCAATTTATGACAAAGTTGTCTCAAATATAAGAGAAATAGCTTTGAAAAAGTGTGATCACGAGTTGCATCAACAGCATCAACCATTCACAATGCAATACATATTAGGCCAAGCCAGCATCATCTGAGAGGAAATTTAGACCCCAGGCATCTGCCTTTGATTAGCAAGAATATTTGGGCCACAAGACTAAAAAATGCAAAAGAAAAATGATTTCTAAAGTAAAGCTACTAGCCTGTTAAGTTCCTTAGCTTAGGTGATACATCAAATTTTGAGAGTTACGTCATTGGATGTTGGAGAACATGATAGTTTAAGTTAACAAGTCAAAAAAGGCATTAATGGGCTAATAATGAGTAATAATGTACTAGCTTGTTAATAATGAATACTAACAATTATTAACAACAAGTACTTACGTGTTTAATATATTTTCATAATTTACTAGCTCATGAAAATAAACATGAATGCAGGCACAAAACGTGCACATTTTAATTCAACATTTGGACAACTCACACAAATCTAATTCTTTGACTTGTTTGTAAAATATTACAACCAATTATTCCTACTTCATCAACATCTCTGGCTTGCCGGTACCACCTCTCGCTTTTGAGGGACAAGTTTCTCTTTGAGCTTTGCTCGGTGTTTTGAAGGATCCTGTATCCTTTCGTTCCCAGGAAACGGTTCAACCATTCCGAGGCCTCCAGCCCGCAATCCACCCCCTCGACTTCGTCACCCCAAACGCTGAAAATGGTAAATTGTACTCTGTGGTGTGGTTCTTGTTTAGAAATGGGGAGTTAATTATGTTTGACAGGTTATGAAGTGCAGATTTTTACTTTAAAGAAGTTGAAATGACATCTACATCATTGGAATGTTATTAATTTGTGATTGAGTATTACTAATTGGTTAAAAAATATTTAAATTTTTGTCATTTATATGGGATATCTTGAGGTCCCAAAGAATTGAAAAAAGTAAGCTCTATTGCAGCTTAAAACAAATGAGCAGATACAATATTCAGCCTAAGTCAACCATGTTTTGGCCTGGATATTGGATTCCTTGCTTTTCCAAGGAATGATGAGTTCCTCCATGTCAGGTGCCTTCAGGTGGAGACCTTCATCTGATACGGAGCAGTTGATGCTAAGCAGTTTTGGCTTTTGTCTACCTGTCACCATCTCTAGGTTTGATGTCACAACTATAAATGTCCTAAATAAGAAGAACAAAGCTTAAAAATCATCTTAAAAAGTTTTGCTCAACAAACATCAGAAGTCATCTAAAATTAATAATTTTGAGTTTAAATGTTGATACACCAAGTTACAACAATAATTTAGAGAGTAACCTGTCCTTGGCAGTCGCCCCTGATGGAGTGTTAATTTGAAGACCCCCGTACTCACATTGTGCTTCTTCGAGATCAATCCCACGACCCGACTTCAGCGGAAACAAACTTAAACCACCAAGTCTACCGATTTCAAACCATTCCCTACGATGTCGTCTGCTAAGGAACTCCAAAGCCAATACTTTGGCGGCACACATGGCCACCAGTCCGACGAACAATTCGACATTTTGCTCTACCATGAATGGTTGTGGACGGTTGTTTGTACTTTCGAAAAGATTTGCAAAAGCTTAATTTAACCTAACGCCTCCAATCCTTACTAAGGCCAGCAACCGAGCAACTCTACTTTGCCCTAATAAGTTTGTTTTCTTCATTTGTAAGTACGCATTCGCTGACGAGGTACTTTATTTCCCCCAAAACAGTTTTTGTTAAAAATTTCTCATAAAGAAAAAGATTAGTCAGTTCGTATTTAGAATAAAGCAATTCGTGTTGTGTGTGCAAACAAAGTTTGGCAAACATTATGCCCTCCTTTGCTGTTATTTTAAGATATGAACTTTTTATAATTTGAACTGGGATCAACAACTTTAGGAAATGATAAGGAACTAATTTGCAGAACTCCACACTAAAGTTTTTCTCTTGTGGCTTTAGCAAGTGCACAACTTTGCTTAACGAGCCGGCTGCGTGATACTTCTCAGCTGTTGGTCTCGCCAGAAATTACATTATTTTCCTGCTCAAAGTTGTTTTTTTTACGATTTTTGTGAAATGAGAATAATTTAATAGTTATTGCATATTGCATTTTGCACGGTTTTCAGCTGGAACTTTCTAGAATTGTGACGAAGTCGGGGCGGAATTTTTAAAAATTAAATTTAGAAACTATTACGACGTGTCATATAGCGTTGGCTGTTGGCTAAAAGCATTACTAAGCTTAACCTCACGTAAGAATCTGCCAGGTCGCTTAAGAACTGACATTTAAGAATTTCAACTACTTTGAATTATTTCCTCTTAATTTGAGGTTGGAGTACTTTTCATAAATATTTGAGGGTGACTTCAAGTAAGTCTTTTTTAAGAGTTTTTTTAAATCTGCATCTTTTAAAGGAGACTGGTGTTAACATTCTTTTTATAATTATGTCCTCTTTACTGAATTAAACTAGATAGTTAAAACCTTTTTCATTCACTAATCGACACACTTTTTACAGAGAACTTTTTTTTTGCATCAACTCGACCCCAATCAACAAAAAAGCTTAACTTTTAAGCTTCACCGACCTGATGAGATTAAAGTTTGAAAGTTTGATTAAAATAAATTTTCAAACAAAAGGTCTTTTTTTCCTCAAAGGATTTTTCACCAGAATGAAACCAGTCTCGTTGCTTCTCGTAGTTGTCTGCTCGATCGCGATCCACGTCCCCGGCGGAGAGGGGGACATGTTCACGGCCATCGCCGAGCTGGAAAAGATTCTCCACGTGGAGCAAGAGGTGGCAGAGGACTTGAGGGACTACATCGGCAAGGAGGAAGAGAGACTCAAAGTGCTGAGGAAGTGAGTTTGTGATGTGCTTTGTTAATAAGATGGTTTAATGGCTGCTAAACTATTCAATAAAAATATTAATAATAATTACATTAATAACAATGATAATAACATTATATAACAATTTATAACTAAACAATGATGTTCATTAATATCATTGAGATGTCTTGGTAAAAAAGTAGCAATAATGATAACAATGATGACAATGATGGTGATGATAATGTTGATAATGATGAGGGTTCTCAAATAATTTAATTTTACCTCATTAATTAATTAATTAATCTCATTAATCTAATTAGTAGATTATCATTATTATTATTATTATCATTATCATCATCATCATCATCATTATCTCATTAATTAATCTCATTAATTAATTAATCTCATTAATTAATTAATCTCATTAATTATTAATCTCATTAATTCATCTCATTAATTAATTAATCTCATTAATTCATCTCAGCCTAGCAGAGGACTTGGACAGGCACAGTCAAAAAGCAAACAAGAACCCAGAAGATCATCTCAGCAACCCCATCAATGCTTATCTTCTCATTAAGAGGTGATTAATAGTAAAATAACTAATGAAGTCAGCACCAGTGATTATAATAAACAGTCTCGATGCAGGTTTACTTCTGACTGGAACTACATACTGGAGGAACAGCTGAAGAGCCGACCAATGGAAGGTGATGGTGACGATGACTACAGTGATGATTATGATGGTGATGACTGTGATGATGATGATGGTGATGACTGTGATGATGATGACTACAGTGATGATGATGATGGTGATGACTACAGTGATGATGATGATGGTGATGACTGTGATGATGATGATGGTGATGACTGTGATGATGATGACTACAGTGATGATGATGATGGTGATGACTACAATGATGATGATGATGGTGATGACTGTGATGATGATGATGATGATGATGATGACGATGACGATGATGATGAAGATGATAGTGTTTGCGATCATGATCTTGATGATGGCATCATTCATCAGTTACTCAATTTATCCATTTATTTACCAATCTCTCCTTCCACCACAGAATTTCTGGACAAACTCAACTCGAAGACCCAAAGTTTTCCAACTGGGGAGGATTTGAATGGGGCAGGGACGGCCCTCCTGAGGCTCCAGGACACGTACGCCCTAACCACCGACAAGCTGGCCCGAGGGGACCTTCAGGGCATTTCTGAATCAGCCGAACTGACCAGTTGGTTGATTGTTTTGAACAATTTTGTCTGCGTTTCGGTTGTTGCTGTGGTTACTGCCAGTCGTTGTTAGTTGATGGGGGTAATGAGTGCTTTTTTAAGTTGTATCTGCTGTGTTTGTGGTTTGTTTGTGAGGTGGAATTTATTGTTTCAAAAATTACATAATTGTGTTCAAATCCTCATAATCATGTTCTGCGATTGTGTTGTTGCCTAGACAAGGTTTTATTATATTTTGGTCATATTTGGTATTTTAAGAATACCATTAATCCATCTCTTCCACTTATTCATCTACCATCCACTATATTTATATATTTGTTTGATCACATTGTGTTCAACAAAATCTAATTAATTATATTAAATATAATAAACTATATAATATAATTTATAATAAACTATATAATATAATTTATAATAAACTATATAATATAATTTATAATAAACTATATAATATAATTTATAATAAACTATATAATATAATTTATTATATTTTGGTCATATTAGGTATTTTAAGAACACCATTCATCCATCTCTTCCACTTATTCATCTACCCATCCACTAACAAATCTGTCCATTGTTTGATCACATTGTGTTCAACAAAATCTAATTAATCAATCTATTCATCAACTCATCCATCCACTCATCCATTCATCCATTCATCCATCCATCCATCCATCCATCCATCCATCCATCCATCCATCCAGGTGACGACTGCTTCCTATTGGCCACCATCGCGTACAACTCCAGCGACTTCTACCACAGCGTCCTCTGGTTGAACGAGTCCCTCAGGAGGGTCGGAAATTCCTCGGAAAACCCCGAAGAAGTCCGCTCGAAGACGTCCCTCATCTTGGACTACCTTGCCTACTCCTACTACAAGGTTGGCTCGAAGTTAGGGCTGTTGTCGTTGTGGTGGTGTTTTGTCTCAGAGGTGTTGTGTTCAAGTCCTGACCTGTTCTTGTGACAGCTGGAGTGACTATTTGAGGTTGACAAATGAAGATAAATTGTGAAGTGAATGATGCAGATAAATTGTGAAGTGAATGATGCAGATAAATTGTGAAGTGAATGATGCAGATAAATTGTGAAGTGAATGATGCAGATAAATTGTGAAGTGAATGATGCAGATAAATTGTGAAGTGAATGATGCAGATAAAATGTGAGGTGAAGTGAATGATGCAGATAAATTGTGAAGTGAATGATGCAGATAAATTGTGAAGTGAATGATGCAGATAAATTGTGAAGTGAATGATGCAGATAAATTGTGAAGTGAATGATGCAGATAAATTGTGAAGTGAATGATGCAGATAAATTGTGAAGTGAATGATGCAGATAATTGTGTGAAGTGAATGATGCAGATAAATTGTGAAGTGAATGATGCAGATAAATTGTGAAGTGAATGAGATAAGTAAATTGTGAAGTGAATGATGCAGATAAATTGTGAAGTGAATGATGCAGATAAATTGTGAAGTGAATGATGCAGATAAATTGTGAAGTGAATGATGCAGATAAATTGTGAAGTGAATGATGCAGATAAATTGTGAAGTGAATGATGCAGATAAATTGTGAAGTGAATGATGCAGATAAATTGTGAAGTGAATGATGCAGATAAATTGTGAAGTGAATGATGCAGATAAATTGTGAAGTGAATGATGCAGATAAATTGTGAAGTGAATGATGCAGATAAATTGTGAAGTGAATGATGCAGATAAATTGTGAAGTGAATGATGCAGATAAATTGTGAAGTGAATGATGCAGATAAATTGTGAAGTGAATGATGCAGATAAATTGTGAAGTGAATGATGCAGATAAATTGTGAAGTGAATGATGCAGATAAATTGTGAAGTGAATGATGCAGATAAATTGTGAAGTGAATGATGCAGATAAATTGTGAAGTGAATGATGCAGATAAATTGTGAAGTGAATGATGCAGATATTTTGTCCAGGTGGAGAGCATTAATTGGGAAATGAACCATTAGAAGTTTTTGTTTTTATGAATTACCTAAATATTTGTTAAATTAAGTTTTGTCAAAACGTTTCTATGGAATAATAAATTAAATAATTAGAATATTAATTATTTATTTCATTATTTGAATTTTGAATAAACACGTGTTTTAATTCCTCAGCAAGGAAACATCAAGAAAGCTGAAAACCTCACAAAGGAATTTTTGCTGCTTGGTGAGTCGAAATGCTTCAAAGATTTTTTGCTTTTGTTGATCCCTGAGTGCATAATGATTTTAACTTAACAAAGTCAAATTACAAATGGGATAAAAATGTATTAATAATAATAATAATGTAATGTTTAATATGAATAATGTTGTCTTCAATTCATTTATAAAGTGTAGAATTCACGGAAATTGTATTAAAATAATAATTGCATAACTTAACCGTTTTCAATACAATTCAGCTGGTGTAAATTATTGTTATATATACTTAACTTGCATAACTTATGATAATCATTGCATATAATGTTCATTATTGTGAATATATTATCTTTCTGTTTTTTTAATGAAAACAAATCTACAATGTTCTAATTCAGTTGAAGAATGTGATCTGATGCAAAGTTATACTGTTAGTCTCCCAGCAACATCTTGTGTTTCAACATTTTTAGCGTTTTTCAACGTTGCGTGTGTTTCAACGTCTTGTTTCAAAGTCTTGTTTTCAACATTGAATTTTTCAACATTGTATTTTTCAACATTGCTTTAATACTTTTAAAGCAATTATTATTCACCCGAGTGTAATTTTAGATGCTTATTTCAAAACTTAAACTTAATCTTAATTAATTATAAATAACAATTACCAGAACATATTCAGATGGAATTGTAAGTTATAATGGGATAATTTAAGTTTTCAGTTCCTATGTTAGGATCTTATTTGTTGATTGGGTGATATTTGTGCTTTTGTTTGTTTATTATTTAATATCAATAATAATTATTATTAATTAATAAGTTGAGGTTGTACTAATTCTTGCCTTTCACATGTTTTACATAAGAATCAGTTGTTCTTTGATTTGGGTTTTGGTGTTATTAATTTTTAAGCAATTTAACATTTAGCAATTTTATTGATTTTTTTCAACATGGTGGACATGGTTATATTAATGACATGGATTTCAAGGATATTATCATGGTTGGCAATAAGTATATATAATAATTATTATTGTAATTTCAATTTAATTTAAATTTATTTATTACATGGTTTATTATATCACATATTATTGAGTAAAGGTAACGTTTGCATTAAATCTTATGCTTCTTCAGTTTAGATTTTTAACAGGAGTTTATTTGATATTTTTCATTATTTTTTGCCCACTTCAGTTTTAACATTCTTAAATAAGATTCACTTGTATAAGTAAAACTTATAATAAGCCCTCATTAAATGAAAAATAATTTGTTTAAATGATGTCTTTTTTAGGATAATTAATATATAAGTTACTATGAGTTTTAACATTCTTAAATATGAATCACATATATAAGTAACATTTTGAACTTTCGTCTAATTGAATGTTCATTTGAGAATTGAATTGAAAATTGCTAAAACAAATTAGTGTGAAGAGTTAATTTTAATTTATTAATTATTTTTTAAATTTAATTTTATGAAAAATCCATGCATCATCATCAGGATCATCCCATCTTTCACTCCCACTCACTCCATAATTCCACCTCCCTTTCCTCCAGAGCCTGAGCACCAGAGGGCCCGTGCAAACCTCGTCCACTTCGAGAAACTCAGAGCAGGTCAGGTGGATTCCGAGGATTATGATGATGATTTCAACCCGAGGATTCCATTGAAGGATTACAAGACTCACGAGGAATTCCAAAACTATGAAAAACTCTGCAGGGGAGAGAAGACACAGGTTTGTTGATTGGTGGTCTTTGGGTTTGAGGATGGTTTGTTGTTGTTGGTTGGGGAGTTTTAAATGATGCATGGCAGTTATTGTTTGCTTGGTCTCAAAGCCGTTGATGGTGAGATAATATATAATTATTATATATTAATAATGCTAACTAATTAATAATGTATTATATATTAATGTATAATAATTATTATAAATTAATAATGCTACTTTGGTGCAGCTATGTTGTGAGTATAAATACTAGCTAATCACACGAGTATCTATGTTAAGCATGATGACGATGACACTTGTTATGATACCGACGACGATGACGGTAACGATGCTGGCAGTGAAGACGATCCTCATTCTCCAGCGGACACTCAACGAGCACCTGTTCACCTGCCAGTACAAGAGGCACCATCCTTTCCTGCTCCTGAGGCCTGCCAAGGAGGAAGTGGTGAATTGGGAGCCAAAGATGTTCATGTACCACGAAGTCATGACTGGAGATCAGATTCAAGAGATTAAAACTCTCGGCAGACCCAGGGTTGGTTTCACGCTCGATTGGATTCGTGTCGCTCGAATGTTGTCCGTCGGAGCAACGTTGTTGAAATTATATTATTGCTGTTAATTAAAGGAAAATATTTAGGTTATATTAACTACTGCATTCAGCAAGTTAGCTCAAAGTGTTGCATTCCTGTGGTAATAAATGAAACGGTCATATTATATCATATAATATCATGTCATATAATATATTATGGAAATGGTTAACAAAAATTGATCTTGAAACAGTAGAGTTTGTTTCGTATTTCGTATCAGTAGAGTTTGTTTCGTATTTCGTATCAGTAGAGTTTGTTTCGTATTTCGTATCAGTAAAGTTTGTTTCGTATTTCGTATCAGTAGAGTTTGTTTCGTATTTCGTATCAGTAAAGTTTGTTTTGTATTTCGTATCAATGGAGTTTGTTTTGTATTTCATATCAGCTGGACAGATCAGTCGTCTTCCACAAAACCGAGGATGGAACAACAACTCCGCAGGACTACAGGATCAGTAAAACGTAACAAGATTGTCTTTGCAGTTGTTGTTGTCAGAGCATTTGCTTGTAGCTTGTGGTGATGATAGTGATGAAGATGGTGGTGGTTGTTATGGCGGTGATGATGATGATGATGGTGATGGTGATGACGATGGTAACGACAACTACGACGACGATGATGATGGTGATGATGATAACGACGACGACGATGATGATGACGACGATGAAGGAGTAAAGCAACTGTTTGAGAAGATTGAAAGCCCAGTTGCTGCAAAAGGTTGCAAAAGTTGCTGCAATCAATAGTTGTCTGTTGGGATTCTGGTGGCGCATGCTATAATAAATAATTGTCATAATAAAAATAATAATAATATTAATAATAATATTAATAATAATAAAAATAATAATAAAGATAGCATTAATTTCAGTAATAATATTATTATTAATAAATCGTGCATTTATTAACAATACTTTAGTAATATTTTACATAAAATTGCTTTACTTAACAGAATAAATGACTTAAAAGCATATTAATGATTGATTGTGTTGATTGTTTGATTGATTGATTCCAGAGGTTGGTTGCGAGATAGCGAGGGAGCGAGCGTAAAGAGGTTCAGCTTCACCGCTGCTGCCATCGGCAACCTCACACTCGACTATGCTGAGGAACTCCAGGTATAATGCTAATGATACTAATAATAGCAGCACTAACATTTAGTAATTATATCAGTAATAACAGTCGTAATAATAATATAATTGTTATAATTATTGTAATAATAATAATAATAATAATATTAATATTAATAATTGTACTGAGTACTGATAAGTTGTTGGTGTGAACAGGTGCTCAACTATGGAATCGGAGGGCATTACGAACCTCACTTTGACTTTGCATCTGTGAGTTTGAAACTGTGGTTGGTGGTTGCCCAATAATGCACTTAATGCATTCAGTCATTCATTCATGCATCCATTGTTTCAATCACTCATTCATAAATTCATTCTGTCACTCCCTGATTAATTCTGTGATAATTAATTTATTTAATACTTTACCCATTCATAGTCACATGAACATGTTTGATTACTACCTCTTATGTTCACTCATTAATCACAAGCAATATCCACTACTGAGTATTGAGCAACCTTTCGTTGACCTCAAAACAGAACAGAGAGCCAACTGAGTACGAGAAAGTCAGAGGGAACAGAATTGCCACATTCATCTGCTACGTTAGTTTAAATAATAATGGTAATAATAATAATCATAATAATAATAATAATAATAATTATAATTGCTAATAACTAATCATAATAATAAATATAAATGGAAAATTATAACTTTAAAAGTCTAACTAAATGACAGTTAAATTGTAACATAATTGTAATAATTCATTAGTATAATCATTATTGCGTTATTATTTAGGCGCCTCTGACGCTAAGCATATGGCACTTTATAAATTTATTATTATTATTATTGTTATTATTGTTATTATTATTATTATTATTATTATTATTATTATTATTGTTGTTATTATTATTATTATTATTATTATTATTATTATTATTATTATTATTATTATTATTATTATTATTATTATTATTATTATAATAACCAGCTTATTGACAACAACAATAATAATGACATCTGAACTTTAGGTATAATTCTAATGTTTTCAATATCATCATCAAATAATCACCATAAAATTCACTATTAACAAGTGGATCATAGAGTAGTGTAAATCGTGAGTGTTTGCTGTAGCAGTCGCAAATGCGTGATATACAATATCACTAGTGATAAGATATTAATATCACTCCATTAGCTCAGTGACGTGCAGGCTGGAGGTGCGACCGTATTCCCCTACCTTGGAGTCAGTTACTTCCCGAGGAAGGTGAACCGATGCTTTTGAATTAATGTTTTATTCAATCAATTAATTCGGTTGTTTCAATCAATTACGTTGGAATTGTCGTCATCACCACTTTTGCAATCTCTATCGTCATCTTTAATGTCTCTTTGTCATCCTCATCAACATCATCATCATGAAAGTCTCTACCAACTTGTGCATCATCGAGTAGTATCAATCGTGAATGCATGACATACAATATCAATCATGAATCCATAATGTACAATATCGATCATGAATGTTTAATTCATAATATCAATCATGAATGTGTAATCCACAATATCAATCATGAATGTGTAATTCATAATATCAATCATGAATGTGTAATTCATAATATCAATCATGAATTCACATTCAACAGGGAAGCTGTGCATTCTGGTACAACCTGCTCAGGAGTGGCGAGGGAGACAAGAGGACGAGACATGCAGCTTGTCCTGTCCTGTCTGGGGTCAAGTGGGGTCAGTGACTTGACCTTATTTGAAGCATCGATTGTGATAATTGTGATTGTGGTGAATGGTGCTGATGTTGATAGCCTATATTTGTTTTTGTTTATTGATTTAAGAATTTTGAAAAATATTTATGAAAGTACTTCCTAACAATAATAATAATAATCAATAATAAACAATAATAATAATAATATTAATAAACTAATAACATTTGTAATGGTAACCATTTATGATGTTATTAATTTAATAAATCATTTATGATATATTTATCTGTTTTCATGATCAACAACTGCTATTTGGACATTATTGTGTTAAATTTTTGAGGAGCTTCATTTTTAATGCCAAGCAATGTGCCTTTGACCTCGTGACCTGTAATTTTTGGTGTCGTTATGAGGGCCTATGGGCGTGGTATTTGGTTAATGAGATGCTAATTTATTCAATTCCAGCCTGCAATAAATGGTTTCGAGAGAGAGGACAGGAGTTCATCAGGCCGTGCACGTCTTCTGCCGAGAAATGAGGACAACAACGATGAAGATGACCAAGGTGTTGTGGATGACGATGACGACGACGACTATGATGATGATGTTGATGATGATGATGACGACGATGATGTTGATGATAAAGACCACTTTCGGTGGTGATGATGTCAGTGTTACCTTTCGATCAGGGTTTTG
>JAJTWR010000434.1:270000-290000 GCA_021613335.1 Whitmania pigra | reverse complement strand
CAGCTCCATCGCTACCACCATCGTCATTGTAAGTACCACCACCAATGCCGTCTTCATCATCACCATCATCATCATAATCATCATCGAGTCTTTGTAATTTCCTATGGTCGGAGCACGCACAGTATCCATTTATAAAACTTCTCCAGAGCTCTCAGAGCCACAGTGTTGTTATTTGTATCTTTCTTTGGTCATTCAGTGCTTCAGTCATCCTTTTCTTCATTAGTTCAGTCATTCAAGCACTCACTCACTCACTCACTCACTCACTCACTCACTCACTCACTCACTCACTCCTCACTCACTCACTCACTCACTCACTCACTCACTCACTCACACTCACTCACTCACTCACTCACTCACTCACTCACTCACTCACTCACTCACTCACTCACTCACTCACTCACTCACTCACTCACTCACTCACTCACTCACTCACTCACTCACTCACTCACTCACTCACCCACATTCCCTCATTCGTTTGCTTATTCTTACATCTTCAATGCTTCATCAGCCTCTACGTTGTTGCTGGTGTCCGAATAAGAAAGCTCTCATTAGTGGAAAACATTCAGTAAAAGACATGATTCTTCGCACCAGAAGCATGATCATCATCAATCATTTCGAGGGGTGAGTGAGTGCATGACTGAGTGAGTCCATAGAAGAAACACATCCTCGTCGTCATCGTCATCATCAATATCATCATCAACATCATCTTCATCATCAT
This sequence comes from Whitmania pigra, assembly GCA_021613335.1. Classification (NCBI taxonomy): domain Eukaryota; kingdom Metazoa; phylum Annelida; class Clitellata; order Hirudinida; family Haemopidae; genus Whitmania; species Whitmania pigra. Next base: position 289,282 of record JAJTWR010000434.1, on the reverse strand, counting down.
CATCTCTTGGAATGTTTCGGTTGGGAAGAGCAGGAACCCAGGTGTCACGGAATTCCCGCCGGGACCCAGAAGCTCCTTGCAGCTGAGTCTGACTGATGAGATAAAAATATATCGCTGGGAATTTTTCAACTTCAACGCTTTCGATTTCCTCTAATGGCTTTCAAAGACGGACACCACAGGACGAGCCACGTGACTTGCGATTACATCCCCAATCTCACCCAGAGGAACCCTGGGCCACCCAGGCGGAGATTAAAAAGGATAAAAAATAGATGGGTGATGCATTGGAATATCGGATGGTTATCATCCCAGAGGTTGTTATCATATGGATGTCATTATTTACTTGCTGCATTATTATTAATATTATTATTATTATTATTATTATTATTATTATCATCGTCATCGTCATCGTCATCGTCATCGTCATCGTCATCGTCATCATCATCATCATCATCATCATCATCATCATCATCATCAATCATCATCATCATCATCATCATCATCACATCATCATCATCATCATCATCATCATCATCATCATCATCATCATCACATCATCATCATCATCATCATCATCATCATCATCATTCATCATCATCATCATCATCATCATCATCATCATCATCACATCATCATCATCATCATCATCCATCATCATCATCATCATCATCCATCATCATCATCATCATTATTATTATTATTATTATTATTATTATTATTATTATTATTATTATTATTATTATTATTATTATTATTATTATTATTATATTTTTCATCCTCAATTTACATCCTTAATAACAAGCACATGGGTTGCACTTGAGATCATAAGGCCGATTGAAGTCTCATGATTGATTGATTTGATGAAGGTGAGTAAGTAAAATTTGGCTTACTTTTTATTTACAATTTTAGATATTCAAAATGGAATTTAAGAATTTGTTTTGAACTGCATTGGACATTTGACCTGCACCCATCTAAACCCAATCACCACTCACTTACCCATTGATTCACCCACTCAGAAATCATTCCTCTATTCACTTACCCACTCACTCACCCACTCACTTACTCACTCACTAAGCAACCTACTCATCCACTCAAAAATCATTCATCTACTCACTCACCCAATTATCAAGCTCCTGCATATCTCCTGGTTTTAATGGTGTACCGATGTTCTCGGTGCAACATTTTTCTGGATGAAAGTCATTTTTTTATTCTTCAGAACATTTTCACAACTCATGGTCTTAAAAAAGATTATTAATTAGCGAATAAAAAGGAATAATTAGGTGTAAATTCATTGGAAAATAGAATTTGTATTATTGTGTTATTATTATTATTATTATTTATTATTATTATTATTATTATTATTATTATTATTATTATTATTATTATTATTATTATTATTATTATTATTATTATTATTATTATTATTATTTTTATAAGAAATAACACCGAGTATTATAATATTAAAATTTTTAAATAGTCAAAATGGTAATGATAAATGCTGATAAACAATGTAATAATAATGCGTTTTGTGTTTTGAACGTAATGTCCAACTGTTGTTAAGCATCAACGACACCTATCGTCATGGAAACGGATTTCAGGAATCTGTTCACCTGTGAATGCTTTGAAAGTTATTTAAAACATCGAATATCAATTTGGTAAGAGTTACTTTAATGTTACAATAAATTATATACTTTATTATATAAATTATGTACTTTATTTTTATTGAAATTTTAAAAATTCATAATTATCATAAAATGGTAAACAAAGGCATTACTAAATATTAATATAATGTGAACAAACAATACAATTATAAGATTTATTTTATAATATGTATTCGAATATATTCAAATGTATATTTATTCATTTCACAAGATGTACAGAACTGTACTTAATCATGCTCCATTACATTCTCTCAATTAATCATAGAATATTTTTTACAGTAAACTTGAAATAAATTGTAATTTAATTTTAAACTTTCAAAAAAAAAAGACCAGAAGAAGGGTGAATCTTTGGGCACCAAATGAACCCCAGAGATTCCAATTCACACGTGCCTCTGATTGATCGGCCCAATGGATGATGATAATTTCTTTCAGCCAATTGGATGATGATAATTTCTTTCATCCAATCAGATGGCAGGAACAATGCACAACTTCCGGTTGCTCCTTTGAACGATAATTCAGCACCCTGTGTGGTCGAATAAAGGAATGAGTGTAACGCATTTCAGAAGTTCTTTGCATCGTCTGACGAATTAATGTTCTTTGTTTTCCATTTATATACAACACAATAACACTTCAAGCCAGCCTTTGTTGTCAAATTGGATAAAATTGATTGAGGAAACAGAAAGATGATCAGGCATTAATATGCTTTTAAAGCGATTTTGAAAACATAAATCTGGGTTTTGAGAAATTAAATTATTCTTTTAAGCTAATTCCGTGCTTTTTAGATTTTATTCTTTTACTTCATTTTAACGTAAAAGATAAATATGCTGTTTGGAAATTAATTTATAAATATGTTGTTTTTAAATAATGTATGTTTATGTTGCTTGTAAATATAAATGTTGTTAGTTAAATAAAAAACGAATTGTTTGAAGGTAGATAGCGGCATGATATCGATTATATTTTTGAAACTAGAATTGTGAAATTATGCGTTGTCACTCGATATGAATGAATTCGCCTATCCTTTCATCCATCCATCGATCCATCCATCCATCCATCCATCCATCCATCCATCCATCCATCCATCCATCCATCCATCCATCCATCATCCATCCATCCATCCATCCATCCATTCATCCATCCATCCATTCATCCATCCAATCTCCAGATTTTCCTGAAGCCAGTTAAAAGAAACCCATCTTCCAGGAGATGTATCCATCTGTTAGCATCCCTCTTTGTAAAATATGACTTGAAAAATTACCCTTCAACTGCACCCCTTTCATGAGTCTTCAAGTACCCACGTGAGGCATTCTAGAAGATTATAGATGATTCCAGAAGTAAGATATTTTTCTTCTTCAAGTTTTGTGGAGAATTTATCAGAATTTAATTTTAAAAGTTCGAAATCCGTCCTCGCTGTTGATTACTGGATTCATTGATGAAGGAATCAAAATGAATAAATACTAATAAATAAATACGTAATTAATTAATTAATTATGTAAATAAATAAATAAATCCGTTTCATAGACATTTGGAAAGAGTGAGGACAGTAGAGTGGGGTAAAAAGTTTTGAAAAGTTAAACTATTTGTTTTAGTTGAGTTGAAACTTTTTAATAAAGCAGTTGCAACTAATACTTAACTAAAATTTTAGTTATTTATTTAGTTGCAATTAAGTTAAATATAATCTTCAAAAATTAGTTAATGCCCATCACTGGGTGTGTTTAGTGTGTGATGCATGTGTGAATGTTTGATGAGTAATGCAAGGGTTGTGTCTGAGGAAAATGAAGGTTGATGATGTTCAACGCCAGTGAAGGCGTGCATAATCTGTAAAACCAATCCTATTAGGCGGTAAATATATGTGGGGGAAAATATTTCATTAAAATCCATTTCATTTTATTTTGTCAAAATTGTAATGGATGTATTTATAATGTGCGATTAACATTATTTTCAAATATTAGAAATCAATTTTAATGTAACTAATAATGGTAATTTATATTTTCTAACATAACTAATAATAAAAATAATAGTAATAACGATAATGATGATGATAATAATAATAATAAAATATTAATAATAATAATTATTCTCGAATCTAATTTTACATTACACTTCCGCCTTCTGCCCCTCAAAAAATGAGAAACGATAGATTTTAAATTTCAAGAAACCCGCACATAAATTAAAAAAAAAAAATACAAAAACGAACCAAATATGTTTGGAATTTATTATTAAATAACATTTAGTATTTCCCACTTCAGAATGTGAATTAATCGCATTTTTTCGTTTAAGCCAATTAATGGAATTTCTGGTTGTGAATCATTCAGATGACCCTAAAATTAACATGACGATAATGACGATGATCAACATAATGATCATGACGATGACAACGAAGATAACGAAGACAACATACAACATACAGGATACAAATCTACTTAAACCATTTCGATTGAAAAGTTTCAAGTCGGGATTCGCCATAGATTGATGACCTTGTCGAAGGTAGTCGTCGTCCTCATCATCATCATTATCATCATCGTTATCGTCATCGTCATCGTCGTCATCGTCGTCGTCGTCAAAAGACACGTTCCAAATTAAGAGACTTGTTACTCAGCCACAGGGAAGAAGCATTCCTTCATTAGAAATTCCTAAAACCACTGCAACATTTTATTAATTAATTCATTCATCCACCCGTCCGTCCATCCTCCGTCAATCTCTTATTGAACCTCTGGCAATGCATCTGAAAATATCGAACTCAACTTCCGGTTCTTTCCAACTTCGCGCCTAGAGGAGTTCGGTTGATGATGCCATGGGGAGGTTTAAAATTGCGATGATGATGATGATGATGATGATAGTGGTGGTGATGGCAACGATGATAATGATAGCGATGATGATAATGATGACGACGACAATGACGATGATGACGACGACGACGACGACGATGATGATGATAAATTTCAGAGGGTAGAAAGCGCCCATGGAGAGGAAGTCATTCACTCCGTCTGAGTGATGTGCCGCCAGACGATTGTTGTAAACTTGTGCCAAAAATTAAACTAAAAATAATAATAGTAATAATAAATAAATTAATATAAACACAATAATAAATAGTTTGTAATAATGATTATTATTATTATTACTATTATTATAACAAAATCTGTTTTTAATAAGTATTTTGTATTATCATTTGTATTTATTGTATCATCATTTATATTCATTGTATTATTTTGTATATTATTATCAAATTAAATATTATCACTTCATGTTAAGGCGCTATGATTACTCTCCCCAATTTCTCCAAATTTGAGATTATTTTGTTTGACTTCAATTTAACGAATTCTTCGTTCTAGTCAAACATTATTTCGTTCATTCATTCATTCATTCGTTCATTCGTTCATTCGTTCATTCGTTCATTTGTTCATTCGTTCATTCATTCATTCATTTATTTATTCAATCTTTCATTAACTTTTCTTGTTCTTGTTCTGAAACTTTTGCGGATTCGCACTCAGCATGTCATCATGAATTCACTGACGTCGTCATTATATTCATCATCATCCATCATCATCATCATCATCATCATCATCATCATCATCATCATCATCATCATCATCATCATCATCATCATCATCATCATCATCATCATCATCATCATCATCATCATCATCATCATCATCATCATCATCATCATCATCATCATCATCATCATCATCATCATCATCATCATCATCATCATCATCATCATCATCATCATCATCATCATCATCATCACATCATCATCATCATCATCATCATCATCATCATCATCATCATCATCATCATCTCATCATCATCATCATCATCATCATCATCATCATCATCATCATCATCATCATCATCATCATCATCATCATCGTCGTCGTCGTCACCGTCATTATCAGCATCATCAAATTCATCACCTCCTTCAATGAAACATCTTCATCTTCTGGATAATTTTTTCCAGCACCCAGGTATTTATGCACATTTTTTCTCAACGCGGTGAGTGCACGTACACGGAGGATGTTCATGCCTGACAGGTTACGACCTTCAAGAATGAGCATCACACGATTAGGCGGCGTGAAGTGTCAGCTGTACTGGTTAATAACTACGAAATTAATAAAATTACCTAGTTCTTAATTATTCGTATTTAATATAAATAACAATGTATAATATAATTAAATGTATAATATAATTGAATTTATAAACAAAGACAACAAATCCACCTTTTACCAAATGACCTTCAAATCACACGAACTCTCGGGTCATAGGCCATGATGTCTGCTCGATCTGCTATTGGTGGCCTTCTATTCTTGGACAGCCAATGGGATTGTTCATAAAGGTCATGTCAAATGATGACCTCGGTTATGAACATGAGCGTGGCCGAAGCAATTCGTTACTCTCCCGCTGCGCATTTGAATGCAAACCTCATTTGCATAATTTGCGCGGGAAGCAGGAGTTGCAATGCAGACGAATGCTACGATATGGACTGGCTGTTATTATTTAGTCTTATTCTACTTACACTATTATTATTATTATTATTTTATTAATATTATTATTATTGTTATTATTATTATTATTATTATTATTATTATTATTACTATTATTATTATTATTAATGTTGAGGCCGATACATTTTATGATAATTATTCTGTGAATTTAATTATCCAGCCAAATGATTCTGGGTCCTCATTGGCTGAATATTTGAGAGCATGACCAAGAACCTTTGTCATAGATTACATTATCTTCCCCATCGTTATTAGTTACTATCATCACTAGGACCATAGCCATAGCCATCATCATCATCATCATTTCCCTCTTTCCAGCTTTTCCAATCTCAAGTGCGTTGAGGTCAGGTTGTAGCGTAATGGTGACGTCATTAGGATTTTATGGCAGCGATCTGCAGCCGTAAAACTCCAGATGAGAACTGAAAGCAATCCGGAGAAAAGTGTTGCCCCTGGAAAAGAATTTGCACTTGTAGAGTTCAAGGGTCATGGTTCGGGTTAAAGGTTATTGGTTAACCGTGGTATCTTGATGCTTGATTAAGAAAAGCATCTTGGTTGAGAAGGTTTTAAAATTTAGATTTAAGAGAGGTCATTAAGGTCGATGTGGTTTTGACATAAAAATGATTCTTTTGTGGTGGCAGTTTAAATGTTAAGAATTCTAAACGTGATGCACAATCATATTTAGTCATATAAGGGATACCTTCCATATTATGTATAAATATTATATTTAAATATTATAATTTATAAACTGTTATAAACAACAAAATCAGCTATATATCGTATAATAATAATAATAATAATAATCTTGAACCAACCTTCTTGGTTTCAGAGTCGACCAATCATAAATCGGGTTTTTGTTTTGTCAATGCATCTTCGAGGGCAGCACTTGCTAATTCTATTTATTACCATCGCCGTCATCTTCCTCCTCCTCGTCACCATCATCATCACCACCACCAACACCGACAGCATCATCCTCATCGTCGTCGTCATCATTACTGTGAAAGTCTGTTATATTTTGTAGTGTCTGGTCCAGTATCAAAGATCTGCAAATTAATGAATAAGAAATAAAAAGTTAGAAATTATAATATTAATAATTATAGTCTTAATAATTATAATCTTAGTAATTTTATTTTTAATAATTATGATCTTATTGATTTTAATTGAAACTTTTTACTAACAAAATGCCAAAGTTTAACCTTGAAAGTTTTTACGAAACTACTTTGAGATCAGCGTGCGCTGTTGTTGTTATTGCCATGGAATCAAATGTTGTTGTTGTTACCTTTAAGTAGTGTGATAGCTTTATTGGAGATAATAAGTTTTGAAACAATTAAAAATAAATATATTTCTTTAAAATATGATCTTTAAAATCTGTTCTTATGTCATATGTCATTTCATTTCGTAAAAACAAAACGTATTTAAACCATTGAAATACGATCATCCTCAGCATTGTCAAAAATATTCTGAATTAATTTTAGTAGAAAAAGTAACTTTATTTTAAACGTAAACACATTCAAATGTTGAAGCAATCGAACATCATTCATGAAATGAGAACGAAAAATCAGTTTTATTTTTATTTTTATTCACTTTTTAAGCATCGAACCATGCCAAGAAGCGCCTTAAATGCCACAACGAAACACTTTTAATAGTTTAAAATTATTGATTATTATTTTCGAATCCACGAATTACTAAACTGTTGTTATTTGTTGATAAATTATAATTTCTCTCCATTCACGGCTTATTAATTACTCACTTTCCTAATTAGTTATTCATTCTCCTCATTAAATATTCTCAATGTCATGTAAAATTAAGTCCATCTTAATTTAGAGATAGCATTTTTTAAAGCCTTGACATTATATTTAATTATGCCGAGTATGAAGATATTACGAATGGAGATCATTCTATTAATATTATGTTTGTTATTGGAAGAAAAATATTTTGTTGGTCTGAATATAATTGCTTGTTTGGTATTTATACTTAAAATATAAAAGCCAAAAACGTTAGCAATTAATGTTAATTATTAAGATTATAAATAATCGATTTAATTATAATTAGTTTTATCGATAGTATAGTTTGTTCGATTAACATTAATTTATTTAATTGTAAAAATGAAATGTTCAAAAATAAAGAAAATGTCGTCCTTATGTTGAAATATTATAATTATGTTTACATTGAAATGAAAAGGATTTTATGATGCATTAATGGCAGGGATCATTTTTTTATTTTTATTTTAAATTCATGAAAAGATCATAGAGTGGGAGATTTAATATTGGCAATAAAAATAACATTCTACAATTACCTTTAAACAGCGTAGCAACAAGTAATAATAATGATGATGATGATGATGATGATGATGATGATGATGATGATGATGATGTGATGATGATGATGGTGATGATGATGATGATGATGATGATGATGATGATGATGATGATGCTGATGATGATGATGATAATGATAATAATAATATTATAATAATAATATTAATAATAATAATAATATTAATAATAATAATAATATAATAATAATAATATTAATAATAATAATATTAATAATAATAATAATAATAATAATATTAATAATAGTAATATTAATAATAATAATAATAATAATAATAATTGCGGTGGTGTTCTCTTTATCGTCGTTTTTTGTAACTATCGTCATCAATGTCATCATTTGATTTATGCAGCTCCATGTTCTTGGAATTAAGATGGATGGATGGATGGCTGGATGGATGGATGAATAATAATTGAAGGAATGAAGATAAAGAAACTCAGAAAAAATAATTCAATAAAATAGATGCCCAATGTTGTCGCATGTTATTCTATTGATAGATAGGAAGAATGTAGGATGAAGGAATAAAAATGAATGATGGAATAATTATAAATGAGGTATTAATTAGGAGTTAGAGAATTATGAAAGAGAATAAATATGAAAAACGATAATAGATATGGATAACAGAATAATCATGACTTAAGAAATAATTATGAATATAAATATAATTATGAATAAGAAAATAGTTTTAAGAATTGAAATACTAATAATTGTAGAAACTTTCCAAGCAATATTTTATACCTTTCCCTAACATCACTGTATTGTTGTACATATAGTATATAGATTTCTGTTCTTTAAATAATTAACAACTAATTAATAATTAACATCACTGTATTGTTGTACATATAGTATATAGATTTCTGTTCTTTAAATAACTAACAACTAATTAATAATTAAGGAGAGTCTCATTTCAAATGCAATTAACGAATAACGATTGTTCACGTCGAGGTGAGATGGACACTGTTGAAAAAAAACCATTTGTGATTGAGTGAGCACAAATGATTGAATAATTATTACGGAGTAAATAATTAGTAAGGATCAAATAAGTATGAATAAATGGGTTATTATGAAACAGTGGACTAATATGGATAAGTTGGTAATTATTTTGGAGTGCATAATTATTAAGGAGTGAATAATTATTGGCGAATGCATAACTACGGAAGAAAGGATAATTATTGATGAAAGGAAATCCACGGGTGAGTGAACGACTCCATCAAAGTGCGGAACTTGGCCGGAGTGTCTGATTAGAAAACAAGGTAACACGAATTACTAATAATAATAATAATAATAATATTATTAATTATTATTATTATTATTATTTTTTTTTTTTTTATTATTTTGTTTATTTTGTTATGCTTGTGTCTCCAATTGATCAACTTTTATGGATTCTTACCCAACTCGACTTAATGGAAAAAGAATTGAAAACAGAGATTTCTTCTTTTGCATTTATTGACTTGGCATCCATCCACACATCCATCCTTCTTTCCAGCCACTCAGTTATTCGTCTATCCACTCATCTGTATTTCCATCCATCTAATATTTATTTATTTATCCATCCATTCATCCCACCATTTAAGTTCATACATTCATTTGCTCTCAGAAGACAGAATATACCTGGAATAATTGTCCATGAAATAATAATAGCAATGATGATGACGATGAAGATGTTGTTGACGATGATGATGATGATGATGATGATGATAATGGTAGTAGTAAAAAAAACAAAAAACGAATAATGTTTATATTATTTTACTTATTATTCTACCTTTCCAAATCATGTGATATTACGAGTTATATTACGAAGGTGATTTGCATATTTAAGAAGCTCTTCGACGAGTTGATCATTTGTTTACTTGGTGAAAGTAAAAGACAAATATAATCTTACTAGTAATTAATTATGACTAAGCTATTATTTTTATTATTTTATTATGATTATTACGCTTGTGATTGTAATTATTTGTATTGTTGTTGCTGTTATGTATTGACTATGTTGTCAATAAAACTTTGATCGCCATTAGTGACACTAAAATTGATATTAAAATATTAATAATTCTTGTTTTGTTTTATGTCAGAGACTCACTAGGACCGGTTGAAATATCAAATGATTGATTGAATGATAATTTGAATGACTAATTGCGAGATTGATTGATAGAATAGAAAGTTGGAGATTGATTGATGGATAAATTGTTGATGATTGATTGGCAGAATAAAGAGTTGGTGATGGATTGATGGAATAAAGGGTTGGCGATGGATTGATGGAATAAAGGGTTTGTGATTGATTGGTAGAATAAAGGGTTCGTGATTGATTGGTAGAATAAAGAGTTTGTGATTGATTGAGAGTTCAACTTTCCATCGCTATAGGGGGCCATGAAATGAAATACTGAGAAACATTCGAGAAGAAAACAAACAGAGGACGACCGTCTGTACTGGAGATATGAAACAAAAAACGACGCCAATATTTTTTTCTCTTTTTTTTTATTCTTCCATCCATTAAAAGTAAAAAGGAAAAAGTAAAAAACGCTCCACGGAAAAGACTCGTAATTCTTACAGTTGAAAGACTTCCATTTCCGTCGGTGAAGTGTAAGTGAATTTTGAAGCAAGTGAAGATCAAAATAGTTTCATCTATAAGAGGGATTTTTAATGTATTTTCACAGAGTCTGTTTTCTTTCTTAAATTCAATATTTCAGTTTTTTTTATCCCGGGGGCTCACAAACTTAGTGACTGGAAAATAAACCCAAAAGACCAATTTGAAACAATTGAAGCCTCAAAATTCATATTTCTCTCATCACCATTTCCCACATTCTTTTATCCCAACCACAGCCTTAACCTTTACCTTAATCCCCTAAACCCTCCCTAACTCTCTAGAGACACCTCTTTATTAATAAAAATTCTTTCAAATAACCCTGAAAATTCTTATTTATTCGTTAAATATTTGCGAACATTGAATTATTTTTGACTTGGTGAAACATATGCAAAAGGAAGGATGTGACAGATGTGTAGTTTCATGAAGAATTTTTAAAGGCGTTTAAAAAAAAGAGCAAAAACCAAAAAAAAAAAAAAAAGAGCGCCAACACATGAATGCCGTAAATTTGGCTTTATTAGACCAATGGTAGCTAATACGGCGTCTCTATTGGTTCGCTCTCGGAGTATATTAAAAACAATCGTACAATAAATTATGATTTACAATAAAGAGAGCAAGCGCAAAGAGTGCGCCAAGGGTCGATAACTTGGCATCGGACGAAAGAACTTTCGACCCAAGCCTATGCATTTTTAATTAAGATGGTTGAAATTGCTTTCCACAAGTGCCACTCCATCGACCGCTCGCTTAAATTGCATGAGTGCGCTCTCCAGCCAGAAGTAGATTTGAGATGGTGTACGGAAATGTCGTGGGTTTATAATTCTTATTTCGTCTTTTTAAGGAGGCTTCTGTCTTTATTGGAATCAAGGAACTTTGGGGTCGTACGAGTAAATGAATAGGTGACCTCGAGGATGGATGATGTGACGATTTATTTCAATGTCATCCATTTCTCCATTCTCTCGGAAGCAAACCTCTCCAGAAGATAAGGCGGTCCAACCAGTGATATAACCATAATTTCAGCCGTTACATGACGTTGAAATTTGAACATGAAATCTTAATTTGGATTGGGTTGGAGGACAGAATAAGAAGGGTAGGGGAGGTAAGGACCAGAAAAACCTTCGGATGATGAAGGGTTTTGGCGAATGGGTGAAAGAGGCAGAGAAGGAGCCTGGCAGGGGATGGGTGATTTATACGCCGCGGTGTTACCATGGGAACCATAAAGCAAGAGCAATTCTAATAAAGCTCACCGTGGTTGGCCACGACAATTCTTATCTCGGTCATTTCGTTCGGACTCATCATCACCATCAACGTCATCATCGTCGTCGTCATCCTGAAGTCATTAAATATTTTCACAACACGAACGCTAAGATGGAGAAATTGTCGGATCAGTTATCACCCGGAAAGGTTTACAGATCTTCATCCAACGCCAGGAAAACACCATCGCTCGAGAGATCACCATCATCACCGTCTTCGCCATCATCGTCATTATTATCATCGTAAATATCGACGTAACATCATTACCATAATTCACCGAAAAAATACCTGATTATGTTTTTGCGTCACTGATCGTAACCATACCAGCAGAATCCCACGGCTCGCTTAATCACCTTAAAATCATCATCATCATCACCAGCTAATGAATAGATTGTAAGCGGAGGACAGAGAACTCTGGCGGCCTCCATCGAAAAGGGGAATTTCCAAAGAACAAATTTTAATCAACTTGAAAACTTTCTCAAAAAAAAAAATTATTTGGAAAAGCGGAAAAAATGGAAGTTTCTTCATGCGGATCTGGAGTGCAATAAAGCCACAAGAGTATGGCCGGATTGATGATGGGTGGAAAGTATGGATGGATGAAGCAAACAGCCATCATTCCGACCTCCCCAGACCACCCAGAAGCCCTGAAAGAGGGGACCGGTATTCTTAATTAGCAGGTAACAAGGCGCACCTCCTAATTGGATTTTCCGAAAACGTTATTTATAGAACACTCGTATTATATCGTCGTCAATTAACTTTGTCTGGATTATCTAATTACCTCGTTGGACGCTGTTGCGTTGATGACCATAGAAGTCGTTGTCATCATCATCTTCGTTGTCATCATCATCTTCGTTGTCATCATCATCTTCGTTGTCATCATCATCTTCGTTGTCATCATCATCTTCGTTGTCATCATCTTCGTTGTCATCATCATCTTCGTTGTCATCATCATCTTCGGTGTCATCATCATCTTCATCGTCGCCATCATCTTCGTTGTCATCATCATCTTCGTCGTCGTCATCATCTTCGTTGTCATCATCATCTTCATCGTCGTCATCATCTTCGTTGTCATCATCATCTTCATCGTCGTCATCATCTTCGTTGTCATCATCATCTTCGTCGTCGTCATCATCTTCGTTGTCGTCATCATCTTCGTTGTCATCATCATCTTCGTCGTCGTCATCTTCGTGTTTTTAAAGGCTGAAAAGCAATTTTTCAATTTAATGCAGACACACATAACGCGAAGATTTAAGCTTTTAGGATATTTCATGATTATAAATCGTGTTATTATTAGTGTTAGTGGTTATTATTGTTAATGTCACTGTTATTATTATTATTATTATTATTATATTATTATTATTATTATTATTATTATTAATTATTATTATTATTATTATTATTATTATTATTATTATTATTGTTATTATTATTATTATTATTATTATTATTATTATTATTATTATTATTATTATTATTATTATTATTATTTATTATTATTATTATTATTATTATTAATATTATTATTATTATTATTATTATTATTATTATTATTATTATTATATTATGCCATCAGACCATAGTGAACCTCAAACACGCGAATCAAACGGTGTGGAACAAATTCCTCGGAGAACCGAACGTAATAAAGCTCATTTATTTGTTCTTTCGTTCATTCATTCATTTATTCACTCGTTCAATCAGTTTCAACCACAATGCCGTCAATCATTTTCCAGTTACCTTCCAGCCTTCAAATATGATTCACCACCCACTCATTCAACTTACGATCAATTCATCATTCTTCCAGCCAATTCACCATTTCATACCAACGCATCTACAAATCAACTTAGCATGCATTGCCTATCTTTTCATCCATCCGAAAAAAAAACGATAATGCTTCCATCATCCATCCATCCATCAATAAACTTTCCATCCTACTCAAATAGAAATATCTCTCACCAAAACCCAATCCAATCACCTGTGCATTCACCCATTAACTAACCACCTATGCATCCACCCAAACACCACCCATCCTATCCTGCCACCCATTCCATCTCCTGGCTTCCAGTGATGCATGCTTCTCCATACACAACTTTTACGAGGCAATGAAGTTAACGTGGCCCATGGAAACGACTCGACCGCATATTTCTCTGCCACCACGTCCCTCCATTTCGTCACCATCTCTCCAACCGTATTCATTTCTCCATGCTTCCATCCGTCCATCCATCCAACCATCCGTCCATCCATCCAACCATCCGTCCGTCCATCCATCCATCCATCCATCCATCCATCCATCCATCCATCCATCCATCCATCCATCCATCCATCCATCCATCCATCCATCCATCATCCATCCATCCATCCATCCTCCATCCATCCATCCATCCATCCATCCATCCATCCATCCATCCATCCATCCAACCATCCACCTTCCAATATGCGTTCCATCCATCCACTTAGTCGCCAGTCTTGCATTCCCTCGGGGCACATCATCTGTTCCAAGACTGTGCCGTATCACCACCACGTCATCATCATCATCATCAGCATCAGCAGCAGTCATCCAGCATCAGCATCATCATCATCAGCATCAGCATCATCAGCATCATCATCAGCATCATCAGCATCATCATCATCATCATCATCATCATCATCATCATCATCATCATCATCATCAGCAGCATCATCATCATCATCATCATCATCATCATCATCATCATCATCATCATCATCATCATCATCATCATCATCATCATCATCATCATCATCTCATCATCATCATTCATCATCATCATCATCATCATTCATCATCATCATCATCATCATCATCATCATCATCATCATCATTCATCATCATCATCATCATCATCATCATCATCGGCATCATCATCATCATCATCGGCATCATCATCATTTCAATGGCGATATCTTCCTTCTCACGCTTGACTTTTTACGAACCTTTCCAGGTCGACTTGGTCTGCAGATTAATGATGATAATGATGGACATTTACAAATGTGACGATGATGATGATTATTAGGATAATAACGAAGAAGTGATGATGATGATAGTGAAGGTGCCAGCATACATTTCACATTCCACTTGAATATTCCAGGTTACAATCGAGATAAATTGGAAAGCTGCGAGGCAGGAATGAAATGAAGCGAGACATGGATAAGTGGGTGGATGGATGGATGGATGGGTGGATGGTTGGATGAAAGGATAAACAAAAAATAGACGAAAGACTTTAAACAGGTATGAAGCCTTGCAACCTGGAATGATCCGTACTGAAAAATTAAATCGCACTTCAAAAATTTGAAAATTTTGGGAGATTGAATGAATTTGATGATCATGAAATATTTATCTTCTTAGAAACAATTTTTTTCCATAAAGAGGAAAGCATCAAAATGAAATGATTTTATGCCTTACAACTATTTAGAACAACCAGGTTCATCGAGATGACCTCTGGAAGGATGATTCATGGAAATGGTGGATGGAGATGGTGATCCTGATGGCGTCATCCAGTCCGGCGCGTGTCAGACAGGCGCCATTCATGTTTCCAATTTAGCGCTTCAAAAGTCGAGTCGGTGCGCGGAGTTAGGATAAAGGTCTGGATGATAATGACCGGACATGAACGGATGAATGCATGGATGAATGATTGGATAGATGAATGGATGACATAATGAATAAATGGATGGATGGATGGATGAATGGATGGATGGATGGATGGATGGATGGATGGATGAACGCAAGGACGTTGAAGGAATGTTTCTTTTCCATTAGCAAAGTGGAAAACTGAAATTTAGGTTCCAGTTAATTACCGGTGAATAACGGCGCTAAGGATGTTTCCCGAATGCCTGGCACGTGATGTCCGAGAAAATGAAGAAGACAACTATGACGACGACGACGACGACGACGACGACGACGACGACGATGACGACGACGACGACGACGACGACGACGATGACGACGACGATGATGACGACGGTGACAGAGGGGGTGGTGATGATGAGGACACCCTCATGTTTGGCAGGGCATCTTCGGAGAGATGGTAGTCAGAGCGTGAATGAGTGATGAAGAAATAGAGTTCAAGAACGAAATTTGTGACAATCGGTTGAGGAGAATGGATGGATGGGTGCGTGGATGGATGGATGGTGGATGAAAAAGTAGGTGGATTGATTAATGGGTGGACGGATAACAGGAGGGAGGGAGGCAGGGATCGGTCTATGGGTGGATGAATAAAAGGATGTATAGATTGGTGGATAAATTTAAGGATGGAAAGATTTATAGATGGATGGAGGTAAAATAGACCGAATGAACAACACGTGCATAATTATTCAAAACACAGAGATTGACTCAACGCTATGGTGTTTCTCCGAATTACGTCAACTGTTTCAGGTTTTTCAATAATTAACAAATGCAAATCATTACGCAAGCAGCAAACAGAATAATAATTCTTAACTGATATTTTAGCCTTTTTTAATACTTGAAATTGTGATTTTTTAAATTTTACTTCAATCAATTTGCGATTAATGGATAATTCAGATATCCAGTAACAATTTCCAGTTGTGATCATCACCATCAACACAACTGGCGTCATCGTCATCACCATCATCGCTGTCGTCGTCGTCGTCATCGTCATCATCGTGATTATGCCTGACAACCACACAGACTGCACTGGCTTCACGCGAGTGAACCGCCATGGCTTCGAAAGCCTCTTGAAGAATGTTCGATGAGCTGCGCATGCGTCCATGAATGGAGATGGTTGTTTGTAAACAATGGTGACAAATTGTGATGGGGAGTCCTTGGCAATCACTCATCTTTAAGAGGTGCCCGTGTGTCCCGTGCTTACGCAGCACGTTGATGGTGCTGGAGACGATGATGATGATGATTATTATGATGATAACCATGACAACGACAAGGATGATGGTAGCGATCGTAATATCCGATGATCTTTACAGTGAAAAATTTGAGATTGTGATGATGATGACGATGTGGATGATGTTAACGATGACGACGACGATTATGATTGTGATGCTGACAGCGACCATAGTAGCTGCAGCATCTTTTACGATGAAAACTCGCAGTATTCCCGGCAATATAAACCGAACGCTCTCGTAAACAGCGAAGGAATATAAAGGGAATTAAACCCGAAACAATGCTTTTTTAAACATAAAAAGAAACCATTTTAATTGAAAATGCATAGAATTCCAAACTTATCACTTATAATAATATATAATATAATAAGATCGCAATAATAATAATAATAATAATAATAATAATAATAATAATAATAATATAATAATAATAATAATAATAATAATAATAATAATAATAATAATAATAATAATAATAATAATAATAATAATAATAATAATAATAATAATAATAATAATAATAATAATAATAATAATAATAATTAATAATAATAATAATTTAGTAATAATAGTTCATTTGTATGGCGCCTTAAGAGCCGTGGTTCCTGTATGGATAGTTTGAAGAAGTATGTCTAATAATAATAATAATAATAATAATAATAATAATAATAATAATAATAATAATAATAATAATAATAATAATAATAATAATAATAATAATAATAATAATAATAATAATTAATATAATAATAATAATAATAATAATAATAATAATCTAATAATAATAATAATAATATAATAATAATAATAATAATAATAATAATAATAATAAAAGGCAAATATACTTTAACGAAGTTATATGTAACACAATATATCGTCTTATAGTCATAGTATGTCAATGTGATGTGCTGTCTCAATCCCTAAACATTATTAGTGAGTATTATATTTATTATATTTAATTGATTGATTGAGTGAGTGAGTGAATGAATGAATGAATGAGTGAGTGAGTGAGTGAGTGAGTGAGTGAATGAATGAATGAATGAATGAGTGAGTGAGTGAGTGAATGAATGAATGACCCCTAATAAAGGAAGGACCTTTCGATCGATAACTGCAGAACCCCGCGTAACCGATATTTTTTTGGATGAGGAAAACGATGATGACGATCATCATCATAACTGCTAAAGCTACGAAGATGATGATAATGGTGATCCATGGTGAGGCTAATCAAATTAACAAACAAAAGCTCGCAACAGGTGAGTAAAAGAAGTTTGGTGAAGTACGTTTGTATAAGTCAAGATCAGTCAAATAGAATTGGTAAAATTGAAAAAACAGTCTAAAACAGTAAATTGGGTGGGTAGAATGGAGGAACAAGTGGATAATTGGATGGGTAGATTGGGTGATTGGGAAAGAACTGTGGGACTAAAATGGGTGAAAACATGAGGAATTCGGGAAAATTGGAGGGAAAAACGCAGACGAAAAGTCTCTTCTTGTGAGCTCTTGAATCTTCACGGTACCATTTTTCAAGCTTTAGATCTTAATCACTTCATGCTGACATCACTGCTCGTCCCCGTCATCTTTCCATCATCATCATCACCGTGATTAAGTCATCATCACCATCGTCTTTATCATCTTCACCATCATCAGTATCATTCAATCGTGATGATATCAGAATCAAATGTTTGTGAGTCACAAGCTCGTGTAACGTGTAATTGGTGCATAATCACCTGAACAATAGCAACAGTGGTAGAATAATAATTCAACAATAAAATAGTAATATTATACAAAAATATAATAATAACTTAATTAATTATGATTAGTATTGTAAATAATTATTACAATAATTCCTTTTATTGATATAACAAACATTTTTAAAGAATACATTCAAGGAATAAATAAAAGCTATTGTTTCAAAATAGAACAAGTAATAAATTATCGCAATAACTTATTATATATTATAATTATATTTTATTAAGTTATTAACAACTAAATCCAACCCTTCCATCCATTCCTGCTGACTCCTCCCACTTTCTCATGCCTCAGTAATCAAGCAGACGCATGCAATCTGGAAAAGAATTAAAATAAAGCTAATTGAAATTATT
>JAJTWR010000434.1:250000-265000 GCA_021613335.1 Whitmania pigra | reverse complement strand
TGATGATGATGATGATGATGATGATGATGATGATGATGATGACGATAAGTACGATACTAATCTTTTCGTATATTGAACAACCGAATGATTGAATAAATGTTAAAACGGATGAAAGAATAAAATCGTCAGCGACACGTGGGAAAAGTTCGCGTAAACATCCAGGAATGTTTTCCAATACGTTTATAAAATGTAGGAGGATATCTTCCGCTTTTTTCCCTCATCCGTCCACCCTTCCATGTATCCATTTATCCATCCATTCATCCATACATCCATACATCCATCCATCCAGCCCTCCATCCATCCATCCATCCATCCTTCCATCCATCCATCCACTTCCATCCATCCATCCTTCCATCCATCCATCCACTTCCATCCATCCATCCATCCATACAACCTCCCATCGATCTACCCATCAATCAGCCTTTCATTCGCCCATTCATTCATTCATTCATTCATTCAATCCATCGCACGCCTTGTGCTTCTATTAAATCTTTTTTTATCAGAGGTTCAAATTGGATTCGAGACCTTAACGAATCACACACAAAAAATACGTGTGCAGGAATTTCAATAATGCATTCAAACATGCTGGAGTTGACGATGATGACGATGACGATGATCCTGGTGATGATGACGATGGTTATGATAATGATGTTGATGACGTTGATGACGATGATCCTGATGATGATAACGACTAAATCAGTAATGGACAAAAATAAAAAGCAGACGCAAAAATGCCCGAAACCCTGGCAATGTTGTTTCTCGTGTTTTCTTCTGCCATTATTTCCCGCCATATTTATGCGTTCGTGCAAACAAGTTCCTACGATGCTTTTTACTGCATTTGTTTTTACGCTCGACCATAATTTCAACAAAATAAATTATTAATTGAATTATTTTTATTAAAAAATTATAGTTATAATTACTGTAATTATCACACTAACTCAATTATAGTAACGATTATGCAATCTATTACAATTACTTTATTATAATTACTTAATTCCAATTAATGAAACTACTACAGTCATGCATAACTATAATGATAATTACTGAAATTACTGAACTTACATAATTATAGTTATAATTACCCAATGAGACCACCGTAGAACATATTTACAGCAACAGCGGCAACAGTTAAACAATGGATTCAGTTCAAAGGTTCCGAATTCAATTCCTGGAAAAGGAAGAAAGCAGAAAGCGATGATTGGAAACTATTTATGGACTTGTTGAGGTGAGAAAAATCTTCCATTTTAATTTTTTGTGTACTTGCGTTCTTTTGTACTTTGTAAGTTTAATTAATTATTGATTAAGTGAAGGTTATGTAAATCATATTTTAGAAGCTAATATTATTACTTTAATATTATTTAATATCACTATTATTATTGTTGTTGTTGTTATTATTATTATATTATTATTATTATATTATTATTATTATTATTATTAACATATAATTAATTTCTAATTTTATCTGTTAAAACCTCTTAAAACGTCATTAGATTCCATTAATAATTAATTAATTTCAATTAATGTTCCAACATTGCGTGTCATTTTATAGCTAAAATAAAAAGAAAATTGCTTAAAACACGAATATAACATTTTTAAATAATTGAAATTTAAGTTGAATTTTTCAGGTAATAATAATAATTTTTAGGCCAGATTAATTCGTTCTAAGATTCCAAATCTAGACATTTAATCTAAAACAAATTTTAATTTTTACGTTATAGTTCAAGGTATTCCTATTAAAAGCCAGTTTATTCCAAGCTTGTCTTTCCTGGCGCCGTTTTTAGCGCCAACCGGATATTGCGCCGCGTAAATGTTTAGCGCTACACTTGTAACGCGACTGAGTCACACTGATGCAAGCGTTGAAATGTACTCGATGAGGTGAATGCGTGATCGCGGTTTACAATTTTATGCTACTTGCGATGATTGCACTGCCACATTAATTATGTTGCTTTGTGTACATTGATTATGATGATGATGATGATAATAATACCAATGATAATAAATAATAATTGTAAGAATAATAATGATAATAATAATAATAATTAATAATAATAATAATAATAATAATAATAATAATAATAATTAATAATAATAATAATAATAATAATAATAATAATAATAATAATAATAATAATAATAATACTAATAATAATAATAATAATAATAATAATAATAATATAATAATAATAATAATAATAATAATAATAATAATAATAATAATAATAATAATAATAATAATAATAATAATAATAATAATAATAACTAATAATAATAATAATAATAATATATAATATAATAATAATAATAATAATAATAATAATAATTAATAATAATAATAATAATAATAATAATTAATAATAATAATAACTAATAATAATAATAATAATAATAATAATAATAATAATAATAATAATAATAATAATAATAAAGGTGTTTATGGCAGTTAACAAAGAAGTTAAAAAACCACAACTCACAACCCTTATCACGTTCAAATAAAGACGAATTAATTATAAAAAGGTTAAAAGTCGTAATAAACTACGTGTTCGTGTGTTATGTTTTAGTCCGCCATTTTAAAATTATGAAATTATTTTAATCTGTTTTCGCGTGATTTGTGATCCAGTTGATAAGGAGTTTGTAACTGATACGTCATGAGGGAGCGTTATTAATTGATAAGATTATCAGCCCCTAATCAAGATTATTTTAATACTATTATTATTATTATTCCTCCCACGGTAATTGCTCTGGGAACGCAGTCGGCATGTGTTGAAAGATTCGAAATTATAATTTTCATTTCGCTTAATTTGATGAATTTTTTAAAATCTTTTTAAGCTTTAAAATTAATTTCTTTGTAATTATTTTTTTGAATAATTTTGTTTTCAAAAATTCATTATTAAACAAGCAATATATTCAGTTGAGCCGAACAATAAATATTGGAATATAAATATTATATTAATTTAATTAACATTACTGCTGAAAATTAATGTTGGAATATAAATATTATATGAATTTAATTAAAATTACTGCTGAAAATTAATGTTGCTGGGATTTGAATCAACAACCTTTGGATCTGTTTTATTCATTTGTTGTGAATTTTCATATGCACACGTAAACATTCCATAAAATTCCTTGTGCTTATTATTTATTATTTAATTTATTATTTATTATATATTACATATTATTTATTATTAATTTATTATTTATTATATATATATATTACATATTATTATTATTTAATTTATTATTTATTATATATTATATATTACATATTATTCATTATTTAATTTATTACTTATTATATATTATCACATATTATTTAATTTATTACTTATTATGCTTTCAAGTTATTTTCACCCAAAATGCAATTTTATAATTTGCATCTTTCGACCTGAGTTCACTTTTAACACGAAATCAATTAACAGCAACTAAGTAAGAGAGCGTCAACTCAACACCTGGTAAAGTACGCCTTCCTACCTGGATTGATGGATGACATCGTAATTCTTCGGGACAACAGGAGCATCTTACAAGGAAGTGATAAATTACTTCTCAGCAATTCATCAATTCACACATTCTTCCGCCTTTCAATACCAGCGGCGGAGTGAATGGAAAGCCTGGATGAGAGAAACGAACACACGTGCACACGCACAAACACAGAACAGAATAAAGCGATGATGAAAAGATGATTTTTAAGAATTACAGGGAAGAAGTTGTGTTTCAACTCACAAAGTGAATGAACGAAACAAAAAACCCAAAAAACCAGTTCATCTTTGCGTGCAGAATTTCATAAACTTCGAGAACAAAATTTCCTCGAATAAATACAAAACCAACGATACAATACAAACAGACAAACAGAAGGACAGACAAAACAAAGGATGAGTGATTGTCTTTTGTCTGTCGTGAAAGGAGGCAATTTTCCTCCCACATTCTCAGACGAGAACTTTGTCGTTTTGGCGGGAATTACGAAAGCGATGATGAATTATGCGAGTAGTTAGCAATTTATTATGAGATTTATGCATGTAACTTTAATTGTCATTAAAATTGATATTAAAAAATTAATTTTTAAATACATAATTATGTTATATACAATATAAAGTACCTACATCTACATTATTATCATTTGTATTTGCATTTAGCCTTATGCATCCGAACAGGATGTGAATAATAAATCCACCATTTATATACCCCTACAAGAGGGCGCTCCCTGGCGATGCGAGCTGGGTTTCGAACACGACCCCTAACGACTGCTGCTTTCACCGCCGTTCGTGGGAACGCAATCCTCTGAGCCAACTTGTATGCCAACCACCCTTATTAACATGTAACTACAAAATTATTAATAATAAAAAATATCTTAATAATAATAATTATAATACATTGACGATATTATCTTGCGGGATGGACCAATACCGTCTTTACCGTCACTAAGACGCATTGAACCTGATGAGCTGATTGGTAGTTGTAATATTTATCTCAATAAATAAATTTTAATTAATTATCTATAAATTGAAAATAATAATGATAATAAAAGTATAATACCAAATAAGCTCAAATTCTTTTCTCAAATCGATCATTAAGTTTAGTTTTCCAACATCAACTTCAGCTTGACAATTTGTCTTCGATTAAATCTGAATTTATTTATATTTTATTTTTAAAATGACTCCGAGTGACAAATGAGTGGCTTTATGGCGCCATTAAGAAATTATTTATCGACCGAATTATTAAAATTTATCGCTTAAAATTCCAACAAATGCAGGCGTTAGGAAAGCAGTTAATTAACATTGAAATGCATTTTTAAACTCGAATTTGTTTTTATTCTTATTTTCATTTTTCTCTTTTTATTTGATTTTGTCTGATTGCAAAAACAAGAATTATAAATTTTAATTCGAGATTAGAATTTAAAAACAACAAACAATTAATTCCAAAAAAACTTTGCCATTCCTTAATTTACAATCGCAAGAGAAATGTACAGAACAAATGAATACAAAGATGTTTCCGGAAGCAACATTGACCGGCCAAATGAAGACGAGGGGCAATGGGTCTGTCATCCCCCCCAAGTCGACTCTCGAACACCCTTAACCCTCGTAAGTACCCACGACGATGGGCATCCCATGTCAAGTCGGCTGATCAACCAATTTACAAGGAGGAAACACGAAACGCCAGAGGAGATTGTGGAACAGTTATGATTTGATTTTAAAAAAGTCAAATCTGGTTTGCATTCGTCATGGTCGATAAGCTGAGTTAGAACGACAATTAATTCGCGATGGAAATTGATGGTCGTAATGTCTATAACGTTCAATCAATTGTTCAGTCAGCTGCACAAGCAATGGGATCAATCATTCAATCAATCATTCATTCAATAACTCATTCTGAAGACGTCAATCAGTCAGTTAATCAATCAATTGTTCCATCAATAATTCAAGGAGACGATGAAAGCATCGAACTCCGCATATTGAGGAGGATTTAAAAATATTTCCGAAATCAAAATTGAATTTTTTTACAGATTGTTTCAGCAAACAGGAAATTTGAAAGTCATTTATTTAGTTAAACAGTTCCCTCTAACTGTGTAACTTTGGCAACTGACAAATAAAGCTGAATTATTTTAAAATGACACTGAATTTTTTTAAAACAAATACAAATAATAAGAATAGCGGCAGAATTGGAAAAAAATACATTTTCGAAAGAATTCAACCATCACTCACCTCGACATTCGAAGAAATTTGTGAAATTTCCTAAAAAAATAAAAATAAATAATAAAAGATCTTTTTTACAACAACAACAACAGCAAGAACAAGAACTTAGTTCTTCCTCCATCTGGACAATTTCAAACAGACATTTTCTAAACTCTCGGGTTTGAAACAACAGCTCTCAACGGCGAAAGTCGATTCTCACAGGAAAAGTGATGTTTGAGCTGAAGGCATACAAAACGAGTACAAATACAAAACAAATACAAATACAAAACAAATACAAATACAAAACAAATACAAATAGAAATGCAAAACAAATGCAAATACAAAACAAATACAAATACAAATACAAATACAAAACAAATACAAATACAAAACAAATACAAAACAAATGCAAATACAAAACGAATACAAATACAAATACAAAACAAATACAAATACAAAACAAATACAAAACAAATACAAATTCAAAGCATCGACTTCCGACATGCGGCCCTTTTGTCGCTCATTTGTTTTTTCATTCCAAAGAACTGCCGCTACTCTTTCAAAGAAACGGAGGAATGAGTAGTGGAGGAAAAGAGACAAAATTGAAAGCCAAAAACAGCAGCAAAAAACTTAAAAAAACTTAAAAAAAAACTTGACAAACCGATGAATGTAGGAAAGATGACTTACCACCCGAGCGGAAGATGCTGAGAGTCGGAAACATGGGAATAGGACCGATTTACTGCAAAGAACACAAAACCGCGCACGAAAACTGAGGATCACTTTCCTCGTTGAGCCCGACGTTCTTCTATTTATATCGAGAGCGATGGAGGGGAGATTTTACAGCCTTTTCGAGTGAAAAGAGAACCTACCGATGATGCGTTGTACGTGTTCGAAGCACTGGCGGATGGTGCTCATCGGGCGCCTGCACGCTCAGACCGTTAGGGCGTCTATCCGACGACGCGAGCGACTGCAGTCGGTGTGGTGGCGGTAGTAGAGGCGGCCGGGAGTAGGTCGGTCGAGATTTTTCAATCACAGTCGATTCCATTGTTCTCAGAGCCTTGTATGTGTCCTGAGTAAACAAAACCACACCTGTGTAACTCCGCGTTTAATGTAGTTCCTCTTCTTGACATTGGTTCTAAGATTCTTCTCGCGTTATTTCATTGCATTTGTTTGTTATCCTCCTTATCAGACCTCTGCACTCTCCATCCACATGCACATCTCCCTTTCTTTCCAGCGGAGGTGGCCAATCGGAACACACCTGGAGATGGTTAAAAGTGAACTTCTAGATCCAGATTCCCGCGATGTGATGGATGGTTGAAACGCACGACAGATTCGACTCCTCTTAACGTATTTCTGACGCAAATTCTTTAAAAAAAATGATTTCCATTTGGGATTTCTCAAAATATCTCCGATCTTAAGTTCAACGCGAGAGT
The DNA here is from genome assembly GCA_021613335.1 of Whitmania pigra. Taxonomy (NCBI): domain Eukaryota; kingdom Metazoa; phylum Annelida; class Clitellata; order Hirudinida; family Haemopidae; genus Whitmania; species Whitmania pigra. Next base: position 257,907 of record JAJTWR010000434.1, on the reverse strand, counting down.
ACAATCTTTGTTCTAGCGACCATTTCTAACATAATTTAGCAGGCTTGACCTGAAAATTTGCATCGAATGACTTCATCTCGGGATCCTTATTTCTTAGGGACGTGTGATCCCTTTTTGTACGTGCACATACAGACTTCAGAATCATCGGGTGACTTTTGAAACTTTTCCGTCATCTTGACGTTTGAATTTGCAAAAAAAAAAAAACTGTAATAAAACATAAAATAAACATAATACAATAATAAAATGTAATTTTTCCAACATAATAGGGTTAACACGACATTAGAACAAGAAGCGGGAAATACAAAATAAAGTCCTTCCGTGTTTTATTTATTTCAGATTCTGTGGATTTTCCAAAAAATTAAATTATTTTCGACCATCTTGGAATTAGAAAGTTGAAGAATTCATGGAAATTCACAGATATTAACACGCGATTGTCATTTTGAAGCATTTCCTCTCCTGCTTTCAAGAACAACTTACCTAAACAACAATAATAATCATATTATTATTAACTTTATTATTATTATTATTATTATTAGTATTATTATTATTATTATTATTATTATTATTATTATTATTATATTATTATTATTATATTATTATTATTATTATTATTATTATTATTATTATTATTATTATTATTATTATTATTATTATCATTATTATTATTATTATATCACCCTCATCACGATCATCATCAACATTATCATCAATATCAACATTATTATTAAACAATGTTCACCGTAATAATTACCATTGCTATTGTAATCCTAATTACCATTGCTTCCATTACGAATTCATTCACCATTTCTGTTTAAACGAAGCACCTGCTAATAAGACGATCCCGCAATTGGAAACTAATGACAAACTGACTACAATGTCATTATACAACGTCATTATACCTGTTCAAACGTGGTGGCATCATTTCATAACAGGTCTTTACACGAATGTGATACCAGCTTTTACCATGCTAGCAACTGATGACAGATAATAGCGTTTGGATTATTAGCCGCTGTTGTAGTCGTCGGTGTGGTAAGTGTCGCTGTCGTCTGTGCCTGATGTAGTTGTGCCAGGGTTTTGATTTCACAAAATGCGAGTTGCGTTCATGTTAATCTTGTAGTTGCAGTGGTAAGTGTCGCCGTCGTCTGCGGTTAGTGTGGTTATGGCGACAGACATTGTAATGGAAATTGCTTCAATTTCACAAATACGTGTCCTTACGACCTTGGTCAGAAACATTGAACGCATGGTTGGATCTGAAGATATCGAAATGAGCCTTTTCTCTTCAATTTTACAATTGCTGTCGTACATAAAATATATTTCAAATGTAGGAAAAAGTTTTTCTATTATTATCACTTTTAGTGGATGGAATTTAATGAAATTCCTAAAAATTCTCAAATATATTAGCAATGGGTGGTTAAATGCGTACAGGTTGGCCGATTGGGTTACGAACCTGTAGGCATTGGTAATGGCAACATTCGCAAAGTGTTGTTTTCTAAACCCAGCCTGCACTGCCACAAGCACCCTTGGGAAGGAGCGCTATATAAATGGTTACAAGAAGCTCCTGTGAAGCCATGACATATAGCGCTATATAAATGAAGTAAAATTACAATTACATGTAATTTTTAAGCGTCATCTGTGACTTTGGCAGATTATAACTAGTTGTAATAATAGTAACTAACCAGTTATAATAATAACTAAAAGAATATAATTAACCAGTTATAATAATAAATAACAAATTATAATTAACCTTTTGTAATAATAACTAAAATAATATAACTAAATGCTAATAACAATGGAGTTTCACCAGACTTTTATGTCTTCTATGACATATGATCAATTCCTTACCATTCGCAAACCATGTCGGGTTTGTACCACAAATTAGCAGGTATGTGCCAATGTACCGCCGGGTATGTACTTACATTCCACCTGGTAAGCACCAAATACAATCATAATGTACCGCAAATCCTCCGATATGGGCCATCCTACCATCATCACACCATCAGGTATGTACCACTAGACCATCAGGTATGTACGACCACATCATCAAGTGTGTACCATGTACTGCCAGGTGTGTTTTCTTGAAAAGTGAGGCATGATTTTTAGCCTTCTTTTCAACGACTTTGTTTAAAGTTTCTTCAAATTACTTTTCGGTAATTACTCAGGTTTAAGTCAATTCTTGTATCAGTGATGATAATGGTGCTGATGATGAGGATGGTGGTGGTTGTGCCGATGATGATTGTTTAAAAGATTATTTTGAATGCAATTAAAAAAGAGAGCATAAATCATTTCTACTTGAAATATCACATTCCTCAAAAAGCAATAAAGAACTTCAAAATCTCATTACACACCTAATCAAAACCCAACGGCACTGCTAACAATAACAACACAACAACAACCACAACCGTAAAAGTTAATTTATCAGGCATCACGCACTCAACAATCCCTCGCACGAAGCTTGGATTCGAACCCACGACGACCCTGAGGTTAAGAGGGAGGGTCTCATGCCAGGGTCCAAGTCAAGCCCGAGGACAGGGCCTAAAGGACCGGGCAGGGTAATATAAGGAGAGTGTCGGTCATGAGATTCAAAAAGACCCCAACATAGCTTAAGAATTGAAGACACCACGAGGAAATGTAATACGATTCCATAGCAGCGATGTTCGACATGCCGGTTATAAATTTAACGTTAGGTTCTGCAGCTCATGAGAAACTCTATATTCTGGTTTTTCGATGTAACACGATATCTCAACGGATGGAAAACCTCATAGAGGAAGAAGATGTGGTGAAAGGCTATTGAGTGAGCGAGTGGATGGATGGGTGAATGAGTGAATGAGTGAGTGAGTGAGTGAGTGAGTGAGTGAGTGAGTGAGTGAGTGAGTGAGGAGTGAGTGAGTGAGTGAGTGAGTGAGTGAGTGAGTGAGTGAGTGAGTGAGTGAGTGAGTGAGTGAGTGAGTGAGTGAGTGAGTGAGTGAGTGTGAGTGAGTGAGTGAGTGAGTGAGTGAGTGAGTGAGTGAGTGAGTGAGTGAGTGAGTGTGAGTGAGTGAGTGAGTGAGTGAGTGAGTGTGAGTGAGTGAGTGAGTGAGTGAGTGAGTGAGTGAGTGAGTGAGTGAGTGAGTGAGTGAGTGAGTGAGTGAGTGAGTGAGTGAGTGAGTGAGTGAGTGAGTGAGTGAGTGAGTGAGTGAGTGAGTGAGTGATTGAGTGAGTGAGTAAATGATTGAACGAAAAATGTAGATAAGTGAGTAGTACGGGTGAGTGGCTGAAAATCTGGGTGGGCAGATAAGTGCACGGGAGGTCGATGGAGTGAGCGGTCGGAAAGAAAGAGAGAAAACCCAGCATTATATCGGATTAAGCTGGATTGAAGGAATGCCGTGGAAAAAAAAGTAGGAAAGCGAATGGAAAGTGATAAAGCTGAACGCACGCTTTTGGAATCGAGCAATTCGCAGAACGATTGGATTGAAATTTTAAAGTCATACTTGAGGAGGGATGATTTTTCCACCGCACCTCTATTCCATTCCCTGGAAAAGGATGATTGGATGGAAGAGATGGAGAAGGAACATGAAATGGTGAAGGTGTTGCATCGCTTCTCTACTGGCACCGACCGATTTTTCTTCAGAAACAGTTCCGCTATATTCCTCCAGTTCAACCATCCTAAGCATCATCATCATCATCATCGCCCTCATCGTCATCGTCATCATTAGTATCACCACCCTCTATATCATCATCGCCATCCTCATCATCAGCGTCGTGGTCACTATTACCATCATCGTACTCTTCAAGTATGGCCAAGCATGTTTACTACAATGAGAAAGAACAATCTCAACATTGTGTGTGCGTGATTGTGCATCAAACCTGTGGTGTGGAAGTGCACGTGATCAAAAGACAGAGCAGTGGACGTGTGAAGAACAGTTGCTGGAAAAAAAAAGAAGGATTGCATTCGTAAAGTTCGTCAAAACGTGTTCCAGGTCAAATTAAAGTTGGGATGGAAAGCAAGGAGAAATATATAAAAAACGTTGATTGTATCTTGCAAGGGATTTTTCGTGGCAGGGTTTAATTATTCTGTTCAGTTTAACTTGTTGCTACTTGTTTAATTTAATTTAATTGGTTTTAAAAATTATTATTTAAATTTATCATTTACATTATTATAGATACCAACGTCTATAAAAGAAAGATATTTAAAAATTTAATAATAAAAAAAATAAAATAATAATAAACCCTAAACTTCAACAAGGGGTAAGGTTCATTGTTTGGCGGGCGATGGGTTAAATTTCACACCAGCCCCTCACCTGGTAAGATTGTCTTCCAGTCTCCGCCATCGATTGTTTCAAGTGAAATGTAAATTGTGTCAAGTTTAACTTTGGCGATTTCTGATTTAGTAAAATAAACAAACAATAAATATTTGAAAACAAACATTCGGCCAATAAACGAGTATAAATGCAGCCACTAGGAAAATATTTTTATCCAACAAATGGATTATAAGAAAAGGATAGAGATTCACCTACATATGCAAACACACAACACAAATACACAGACGCACAAACGAACACGTGCATAAGCTTACAAACACATGCATAATCTTACTTCCTAGAAACAGTGGAGCAAACTCCTTGAAGGATCTTCATTAGAATCAGCCAAACTTGCACTCAGTTGCACTTCGACAACATCCAAGTCTCATCTTCGTTGTAAATTTTGCGGTGGTTGAAAAAATACTCCTTCAGGTTTCCTTTCATCCATCACTTGAGTCACTTCTGCTTTAAGCGTGGAATCCCAGGAGTTTGAAAACCGGGGTCGTTACGTGCTGCCCGGGATAGCAACACGGGAAAGGTTTTCACGGCTTCATTCGTTTTTACGATCACGGACGTCGGGAGAACGGCCGTGATTGGAAAACCTAGGACAGGTACGCAGGGGGATTATCGAGGCGATTGGACAATACCTTGATTGATTGATTGATGGCCGACAAATGGAAAGCTTAATGGGAAAGGAGATGAAATTCGGGTCACTGAAAGGTTAGAGTTCAAAAGGTCAATATGACTAATGCGAGAATGGCCGGCTTAAGGAAGATACCAATTCTCCCGGGGTCTGCCCGGCTGCAGACGCTACGAACGCCACTACATTACTGCTATTACCACGACGATCCCCACGACCATAATCTAAGCAGCTGTCCTAATAACCCATCGTGCTAGACGAATCGAATATCATAGAAATTGACAATCATAACAAGATGCGAATGGAAATGAGGAAAATGAGGAATAGAAGAAAAATGTCTCAGAAACATTCCAGCCTCGAAAATATGACGGACAAGCTGAGAGATACTGGAAGCATTTCCTTCTGAGGGGAACGGATGGACAGATGCTGATGAGGACGACGCGACGACGACGACGATGATGATGATGATGATGATGAGGAGGAGGAGGAGGAGGAGACGAGATTCATGATGGATTCCACGTGGATCTGGAGATCTGGTTCAATTTAGTGGAAGAGTTTTATTTATTTTTATAAAAAAAATTTTAAAATGGTTCCAACGATGGAAACTTTTGTATTGCGCAACAATATTTAAATAATATATATATATATAACGACAATAATTAATTATAATAATTAGTTACAATATTAATTATAATAATTAGTTACAATATTAATTATAATAATTAGTTATAATAATTAATTATAATAATTATAATTATGCTTGACAACTATTGTTATTATTAAATATAATAATTATTATTATTATAATTATTATTAAATTAAATTATTGTTATTATTAATAAATATTACACTAATAATTAGTAATATTGATTAAAATATGACATTTTCATCTAAATTTCTTCTAAAGTACCAAACACACATTGTCTTTAATTAATCTTTCCACAAACACAAACCTCTGATCCTGAAACTTTGCCTACACACGTGTATGTATATAAGATGTGTATATGTGATTTGTATATATGATGTATATATATGATATGCATACATTGTGGTCAGTAGATTGTTCAAAATCTCAAGAAAAGGAAGGCTGACTGGAGAACGGACCTCAGAAAAGACCAGGCAATAGTCCAGCACACCTTGACATCTGCGCGCGTGTAGTCCCCTTAAGTAGGCCCTCTTAAGTAAATAACACCCACGATTTTCTACTTCCAATAATCTAGCTCGTTTGAGGGATTTTCCCATGCGAAATTATACCGGGGAGATATTTTTGGACCATTAATGACGTCATACGTTGACCCAAGAGTTGAAAAGGTCGTCAGAGGTCATAACAATTACCATCGTACAAGAATTGGTCTTGAATAATAAAACGCAGATAAGGTGGATTGAGAAGTGACAATGTCATTCCAATGTCAATCCGCGTTGATCTTCGTTTTAACTTACTGCCATTTCTTGTGGTACCGAAATCCCCAGGGTTTGCATAGGGCAGTATTTTTGTTCCTACCTACTGGAATGGTCCTCGAGAAGGGAAGGAGGGAGCAAGTGTTCAGGAGACGGTTGATGTTTTCGTTACCTCCCGGATTTTAAAATATGAAGGTTTTACAATTTTTTGCATTTAAATTACCAAATTACCAGAGCATCCACTCCTCCAACTTTTAAAGCAAAAATCCAGAAAAAAACTTGTGAAAGCTGAAATGACGTCACTGCATTGAAGAGAAATCGATGTTCTCATTAAAATCTTTCTTTTTACAAAACCAATGTTGGCTCTTGAAAGTTCAAAAGCTGCCAAAAAATAATTTCAGGATATTTTCTCTGAAAACTGATCGTATCATCCTGGAGAAGACGAGGCTACAGTGAATTTTGCTGGGGTGAAAGTTTACCGGAAACTGTTTGAACTCTAACCTTTAACCTAGAGGTAAGAGATCGAAGGTTCTAATACTAAGATTTGGATGAAAGTAGATGCGCTGATTATGCTGATGCTAAAAACATTGGTGATGATGATGATGATGGTGGTGGTGGTGGTGATGATGATGATGATGGTGATGATGACGACTACGATGATGATGATGGAAAAAAGTAGTTAGTGTCTTAATTACAAACACCTGAAAGTGAGAAATTGCAATTCCTTGATAGCGTTGAAGATTATTTGTGCTGTTTGCAGTAACGATGGTAGTAATGATGATGATGATGGTCCGTAATTATAATTAGCACATTATTATGACGGTGGCAGAAATTATGCGAATAACCACTAACAATTATTATGTTTATTGTTTCTTTACCTGCTGGATAATGCGGAGTGCAGATTAAATATAATCTTTATATTTATAATATTAGTAATTATTATTATTATTATTATTATTATTATAATGATGATGATTATGATTTTTTTGAAAAAGCCTCCGATAAGACGACTGTTATCCTGGAAGAGGAGACGAAAGCAAATGTTTTTCAAGCTGCCAATTGTCTCGTGTTGTTGTTGTCGGATGGAGTGAAAAGAAATTCTTAAACTCCTGTGCAGTTGTTCTTGTTGCTGTTTGTGATGATGATGATGATGACGACGACGACGACGACGACGATGATGATTATGGCGACAATGACGATCATCATCAACATCTTTCCCATCGTCATCATAACCACCATCGCCCACAGATATTCTCCACCGTTCACCCCTTAACCCGCCGTGGCTGGAAAGCCTTCCCTGTTGTAACTCCATTCCCTGCCTCGGGTTAATTGGGCAAGAGGCCTCGGTCTTGGAACAAATGGTCTTGGAACATGTATGAACAGATGCTATCGGATGAAATATTTACTAGTCGTGCTGAGGATATTTTCCATTTTTTTTTTCAATTTTAAGCTTAAATAAATTCGTGTTAAAACGAATTTAATGAAAAAAATGGAGGAATTGATGTGAATTTATTTTAAACTTAATTTAAATTTAATTTATTTTTAAGCACTTTTTTTTTATTTGAAACTTTCATGGCCAACTTTATAAAATT
>JAJTWR010000434.1:240000-245000 GCA_021613335.1 Whitmania pigra | reverse complement strand
CCTTCATAATTCAGCATCAATCACAATCACTCACCTTCATAATTCAGCATCAATCACAATCACTCACCTTCATGATTCAGCATCAATCACAATCATTCACCTTCATAATTCATCATCAATCATTCACCTTAATTCACAATAATAAATTCATCGTTAGCATTACAATTCAACTGTAGAGATTCATTCAAATGGGAATCCGCTCATCTCTTGGGATACCGGCAACATGAGGCAACATTAGACAACATTAGGATGTTCGATTCCTGTTGAATTTTAAAATATATAAATATCTTAAAATAAAAGAAATTGTTTAACAAAAATTTTACCATTATTTAACCATAATTATTACAAATTTTTTGTAATTCTTGCTATTTTTATGTAACTTTAGATTAATGTCATACATTTATTGTCACACTTAACAATATTTATGCCAGTTTATTTAAAAAAAAAGATTACAAAATTGATCATTAAAGATTTTAAACATCGTTTTGATTAAAAATAATTTATAAATAAACCAATTTATTCAGATTTAAAATTATTTAAGCTAATTAAATTAATTATTTTATTAATCTAATTATTTTATTATTCATAAATTAGCTATCGTGCTTCGAACACCTGGATTGATATGGAAGCACACCTTGCAATCAACGAGCAATATCTGCTCCACCTCTTCAGAACACCTAACACCTGCCTTAGCATACTCACAGGTAATCGCCACTACAGGTGATCTACATTTTCCCTGGAAAGGCAATTTTTTTAAAATTCTTTCGCGGTATCTATTTGCCAGTTTTTGTTGTTTATTGGTAATATTTAACCACTCTTAACCTCTTATCAACTTCTCTTAACCACTTTTTAAGAAAATGCCTTCCTTGCACTTTTGGAATACATTTTGAAAGATGTTCTTGGATTATTGGCAGATGTTTAAAAGAATTACTCTCTGAGAATTTATTTATATTTGGTCGAATGAGGCTTAATGAAAGTGGTGTCCACATAAAATAAAGCTAAAATAAACCCAAAATGAAGCTAATGTTGTTTTATTGGAAGCAAGTAAAGAACTCTCTGGAAAACTAGCCATTAGACCAGGATGATGATGATAATAATGATGACTACGACGATGACTGTAATGGTAATGATGACAAAAGCAATGGCAATTAATTGTTCCTTCTTTGAGTTCTGGCAAACTTCGACCAAGTTGTAAATTATTCTTTCACCCCTCCAAAAAAAAAAAATACAAAAAAAATCGCTGCTCATGGAATCTAACACAAAAATTAATTAAACAACATTAATTGTGATATAAATTGTGATGTGTAATTAAGTAAAAACTAATTAACAGGAGTCCAAGACTTTCCAGGCGATTTGCAAAAACAACATTCTGAACAATATTCCGAACATATTCTCAGGCCAGTAAAACCCATTTAGGACACTAAAACAGTGTTCTCGTGATTGAGAGGAACAGCACACTGAATAGACCATATCTTTCTACCGCGAGTAGAATGTTGTAGTTGTAGCAGTCCGCATGCTGTCGCGGATGTGGTTGTTATAGTCATCGATTTCTGGATGTTGTGGCGAGGTAAGAAAATTTGTTTGTGATTTCAGGAAATTATTTTTTACTTCCAGAGGGTATTTGTTATTTTATATTAAAACATTTTAAACTGACACAAATAAACAGAATTTGAATATTTTCAGAAATAACACGTTTGTTTTTAGAAGCCGATGTTGGCTTAATATGACGACCGCTTTAGAAACAGCGATCAAAATGATTATATTACCAGAGTTCTTGGATAAAAAAATAACAAATAATTAACCCTTGTTCGAACCCCAAATGCCATCCCAGTCGTACCAACCCCACCCACACCCTTAACGAATGGTAAAATAGGGCATTGGGGAAAGTATCCAATTGAGAATGTGTAACACAAGTCAAAAATCCTTCTGATGTTCATATCTTGAAAGATCACAAGATCCGCAAGAATTCATCAAACATTCTTTGTAAAAGAATTGCGAAAGATTGTAAACAAAACTTGAAGTCTTTGCAACCGTGGCGTTACAAAGCGACAAGTGAAGGCTTATGACGACGCTTTGAACGGTTTTGCAATCCCGAATAAATGAAATGAATTTATTAATTAATGCAAGCCAATACTCATCAATAATTTTCGTTGCACGCATTTTAAAATTTATATGTCCGTCGCATTTCATTATCAAGTCTAATCTGAGTATTTATAACAGTTTTTACATGTTGTAACTTCTTTTTTTTTAGTACTTCAAAAATTACCTAACATCAACCATGAACAGGAAACATCTTAAAGGGGAAAAAACTCCCGCTGTAGGATATCCATTTACAAATAATGTAATTTCAAAAAGCGGTTGAAGTGATTGCTAAAGTATCCAGGTTATGGTGATTCAATAAGAAGTTGTTTATAAAGACGCTTGAAAGAGTAAATGTTTGATTGACCAGATATGTGAATTGGTATCTTAGAGTAGACGGTTGGACCTAAGCAAATTACGGAGCGGCGTTTAACATTCAACTTAGCAAAAGCGGTTCTATAACCCCGAGATGAACGAATATTACATGAATGGAAGGATGTGACTCTTGAGAACATATATCCAAATGATGCAGGCAACATGTGATGATCAAGTTTGTACATGAAGATACCGGCATGGAGGAGATTTATCTGGTGAACTTTGAGTAATTTGAACTTTTTGAAAATAATATCTGTATGAGGGTTATACGGTAAACACAAGGCTTTTGTACAAGCAGGAATTTTTTTGGAGAATGAGTAAAGGACTTATGTTGGCAGAGTAATTGGATGCCCAGATTAAATTACAATAATTTAGATTAAATTACAATAATTTAGATTAAATTACAATAATTTAGATTAAATTACAATAATTTAGATTAAATTACAATAATTTAGATTAAATTACAATAATTTAGATTAAATTACAATAATTTAGATTAAATTACAATAATTTAGATTAAATTACAATAATTTAGATTAATTACAATAATTTAGATTAAATTACAATAATTTAGATTAAATTACAATAATTTAGATTAAATTACAATAATTAGATTAAATTACAATAATTAGATTAAATTACAATATTTAGATTAAATTACAATAATTTAGATTAAATTACAATAATTTAGATTAAACTACAATAATTTAGATTAAATTACAATAATTTAGATTAAATTACAATAATTTAGATTAAATTACAATAATTTAGATTAAATTACAATAATTTAGATTAAATTACAATAATTTAGATTAAATTACAATAATTTAGATTAAATTACAATAATTTAGATCTGGGTATATAAGAGAGTTACATTACTTCAAAAATAGCTGTCGTATACGTGAGATTAGACCAATATTGCTTGAGATCTTTTTGACTATGTGATTGATATGAGATTTAAAAAGAAGATGATCATCTATTGCAACCCAAAACAATTTAGAAGACACGAGTTAAAGGAGTACCATCAATAGATATAGAAAGATCGTCCAAACATAGTGTTTTCCTAACGCCGCGAAATACGATATAAACTGTTTTTTTTTACATAGAGAGACAAAGAGTTTGCATTACACCAGTCAGCCATTTTTTCAAGTTCACTATTCGTAATATTATGCTAAGAATAGTTATTTTAGAATAACTACAGATGGGATAAAAAGGACAGTTGTGTAAAATGGGCAGCTCTTAAAAATACTATAAAAAGCGAGCAATATGAAACTGGCATATCTATGGCAGACATAAATATAGTCGTATCATCCGCAAACAACAAAAAATCCAGAATCTCTGACGAATTATGATATGAAGGAATAACCAGGAATCGAAATGGATTCTGAGCCGTCACCCAACCATATTTCAGTCACAGCAATTACTTTAGACTTTATGTGCTTGTTCAAAATGATAATATCTTGTAATTTTTTAGATATACTTCTGCAATTGATGTGAAGAAATGAGATTTCTTGGGGTAATCCTGGTAGTCTTTCAAAATCAGCAGGTGTGGTGTACATGTCCGACATACTTTTATCATAATAGTTTTCGTCTGGATCGATGTTATTCAACAGAAAAGAATCCTCTGTGACTGTCTTTTCAGGAACCAAAAAATCTTCGTTAGAATCGAACAGAAATGGTTTCTTCTTCAATTGATTGATAAAACTAAAATTTCTTTTCTTGTCATCTTGAGACATTTTTATTTAAATTTGTTCAGGTCCTCTAAAGAGGAAATTCTGAAGAGTTTATCCATTTCTGTGCGCTTTATGTAAACATATCCATTTCGTGTCCAGATGGAAGATATCTTTCTGTCTTTAAAGAGCTTTCTTCCGACTGCAAAAATTTCAGAATTTGTCCTTGTCAAATGTTCGTTTATGTATACCTTTGTGGCTCCTACTTGTTTCTTCAGTGATTTCCTTAATTCATATACTCCGTCTCTAACAATCCTGGTTGCAAAGCTCACCACTATAGGACGAGGAGTCTTTTTAGGACCGGATATTCTATATCCGGCAGTGATATCATTAGCTGAGATTTCCAGGCCAAGTTTCGACTTGGAGCACTCAATAACGGCTTTGACTGTATCGGATCTGGAAGGACTTTGTTGCGAGTATTCCTCCCTCCCAGAGGCGGACGCTGCTTCTGCAAATGTTGATTCGGGAATGCCATGAATCACCAGGTTATTTGGCCTAAGCTGTGTCTCCAGTTGGTCCACTTTCCCTCTCAGATGAAGCTTCTTCTTTTCCTCAGAGACTATTTTTATTCTCTCCAACAATGGCTGAAGCTGTTTTTTGATCCTTGGCAAACCTCACCAACGATGTCAAATACTGACTTTTCAACTTTTTCGCTTTTTTTTGTATGGTTTGGTTTAAGTCGATCGGCCAAACCTTCAACAGTCTTTTCGTCAAGCAAGTGGTCGAGGTTTTCATCTTATTTACTTGTTTTTCGAGCCATTGGGCGATATTAACGAGAGTGTCTCTATCTAATAAATGCCGACTTAATAAGACAAT
>JAJTWR010000434.1:212500-235000 GCA_021613335.1 Whitmania pigra | reverse complement strand
GACGTTTAAGTTCACTTTTACCTTCCGGATATTCGTCGGAACATTTCAATCGTCAAACCGAATTATCATTTGCCCTGAATGCATAATTAATGAGCCAGTCCAACCGAGCGTCTAATTAATTATGCAAGTCATTCTCGACTTATGAATGTTAAGCAAGTCGATTGGTTAGCGATGGAGTCTGTTTGACGGGTGAACCAATTTCTACGTAAATTCTGCTATTTCTAATGTTTAGAAATAAATATTAATTTATAATCACAACAACGGTGGTAATGATAACAATGCCTACGACGGCTTTGATGATGATGATGATGACAATGGTAATGATGATGATGATAAGGATGTTGATAACGATGAGGTTGAAGATGACGAATTGTTGTGAGACCAAACATTCTGCTAAAACCATTAGCCTCGTTCCGATATCAATCGGTTGACGACTGATTGGCAACTGATTCGTGACGTCATTCACGACCTGATGAGCTTTTATGACGATGAACAGATGTTGTGGTCTTTGACGACGACGATGATGTTGATGATAATGATGTTGATGACAATGATGTTGATGACAATGATGCTGATGACGAGGAGGTTGATGGTAATGATGTTGATGACAATGAGGTTGTTGATGATAATGATGTTGATGACAATTGGGTTAATGATGATCATGATGATGATGTCGGCGAGGATGTCATTGGGAACCAAAATTCAATTTCAACAATCTGAGAACGATCGAAAAATCGAGCGCATAATTGATACCAGCCTCGCCCTTCTCCAAAGTAATTTGAATAAATCTGCATAATTAAATATTAATAAAGTCTGCGATCTCGTTAATTATTTAAAGATTACGGTTGCTGTGGCTCCAATCATGAAAGCCGTAAATACGAACCACGTGACTGAGCGAGAACCAATCCCAATGGTACTTGGATCCAATTTGTAATTCAATGCATCAATCAGTATACACCTGTAGGCTCGTACAGGTGAAACTATTACTAAACCCATAAATGGTGACTTACAGAGTACAATAGTGGAATTATTATTATTATTATTATTATTATTATTATTATTATTATTATTATTATATTATTATTATTATTATTATTATTATTATTATTATTATTATTATTATTATTATTATTATTATTATTATTATTATTTTATTATTATTATTATTATTATTATTATTATTATATTATTATTATTATTATTATTATTATTATTATTATTATTATTATTATTATTATTATTATTATATTATTATTATTATTATTATTATTATTATTATTATTATTATTATTATTATTATTATTATTATTATTATATTGGTAGTATATTTGTGAGGTATAGTACTTGTGAAGTGGTAGCAAACATTTAATTTCAAATACATAGAATGCAAATTAATTTAGTTATCGAAGCTTTTATTTTGCCCCTCCGTGGCTACACCTAGACTGCCAAATCATGTCCTAGCAACCCACTTAAATCTTATTTCAATTTTTATAGCGCCAACTCTTGTCATCTACATAATTCACGTTGAGTGTTTTAAACAAGTGAAACCAGTGCAACTCAAACTTCCGAAAAAGTAGTTTCGCTTCGTTGGCGCCGGCTGTAGAAAGTTGACGCCAAATGCGCTAACAAGACTGGATAGGTGATTGGTGATTTTTAGATTCAAAAGATGATTACCGAGTCATTTGCTTTCCTAATTAAGGAAATAATTAAGGAAATAATTAAGAAAATAATTAGCAGCCTGAATGGAGGAACGTGCTTTAAATCATCTTTCATTCAAGCATCCATTCCTTCATTAATTCATCCATTCATCCATTTTTCTATTGATTCATCCATTCATCCATTTTTCTATTGATTCCTCCATTCATCTATTTTTCCATTGATTCATCCATTCACTGAATTATCCATTCATTTATTCATTCATTTTTTAATTTATCCATTACTTCCTTAATTCATCCATTCACTGAATTATCAATTCATCAATTTCTTCATTAATTCAGCCATTCACTGATTCAGCAATTCATTTATTCATGCATCCATTCTTTCATTATTTCATCCATTCATTTATTCATTCATTTTTTAATTTATCCATTACTTCATTAATTCATCCATTCATCCATTTTTCTATTGATTCATCCATTCATCCATTTTTCTATTGATTCCTCCATTCATCTATTTTTCCATTGATTCATCCATTCACTGAATTATCCATTCATTTATTCATTCATTTTTTAATTTATCCATTACTTCCTTAATTCATCCATTCACTGAATTATCAATTCATCAATTTCTTCATTAATTCACCCATTCACTGATTCAGCAATTCTTTATTCATGCATCCATTCTTTCATTATTTCATCATCCATTCATTATTCTTTCATTTTTTAATTTATCCATTACTTCCTTAATTCATCCATTCACTGAATTATCAATTCATCAATTTCTTCATTAATTCAGCCATTCACTGATTCAACAATTCATTTATTCATGCATCCATTCTTTCATTATTTCATCCATTCATTTATTCGTCCACCCACCCGCTCATTAATACATCCATCAGTTCGGATGTATGTCCATTTGGTATTTAAATTAATACTCGAATGAGACATATCTTTCAAATATTCTAAATGAAACAAAACAAATTTCATTCAACCCCATTTACAGGCGGATGGATGGAATGATAGACAGATAGGTAAGTGGATGAATGAGTGGATGCCCAACGAGGCATGAAGGTGATGGATGACAGGGAATCGATTGGATTAACATGTTTATATGTTCATCGACGCTTTGCACTGATTGGTCGATCGAAATTAGGACGCAAACATTGATGGCAGAGATGATGACGACGATGATGGCGATGATGATGATGATGATGATGATGATGATGATGATGATGATGATGATGATGATGATGATGATGATGATGATGATGATGATGATGATGATGAGATGATGATGATGATGATGATGATGATGATGATGATGATGATGATGAATGATGATGATGATGATGATGTGATGATGATATGATGATGATGATGATGATGATGATGATGATGATGATGATGATGATGATGATGATGATGATGATGATGATGATGATGATGATGATGATGATGATGATGATGATGATGATGATGATGATGATGATGATGAGGATGATGATGATGATGATGATGATGATGATGATGATGATGATGATGATGATGATGATGATGATGATGATGATGATGATGATGATGATGATGATGATGATGATGATGATGTGATGATGATGATGATGATGATGATGATGATGATGATGATATGATGATGATGATGATGAGATGTGATGATGATGATGATGATGATGATGATGATGATGATGATGATGATGATGATGATGATGATGATGATGATGATGATGATGATGATGATGATGATGATGATGATGATGATGATGATGATGATGATGATGATGATGATGATGATGATGAGATGATGATGATGATGATGATGATGATGATGATGATGATGATGATGTGATGATGATGATGATGATGATGATGATGATGATGATGATGATGATGATATGATGATGATGATGATGATGATGATGATGAGATGATGATGATGATGTGATGATGATGATGATGATGAGGATGATGATGATGATGATGATGATGATGATGATGATGATGATGATGATGGATGATGATGATGATGATGATGATGATGATGATGATGATGATGATGATGATGATGACGACGAAGACGACGATGATGGTGCTGATCTGTCCCGGTATGGTTCAGAGTCGTCAATAGCGACGCAGTTGAGACGTCCCAGAATGCCTTCCATAATTTTATTGCTCTGCTAATGCACGACTTATGTCCTACTGGACTGCCCATACATTCATTCATTCATTCATCCCTCCATCTATTCATTCTTCCATTCATCCATCCATTTATTTTTTATTAAATTGTTCATTTATTCATTTATTCATTCATTCAATCATTCATCTGTTCATCCATAGAGTTGAGTCTTACAAGAGACACTTGTAAAACTTAGTAGAAGTAATAATATAAACCTAGTGCTCTTGGAAGCGGTAATAGTAATAGTAGTGTCTTAGTGGTGCATAAATTTGATAAAGTTTGTCTCGTAAATGTTGATCTACTCCCGGGAAAATGCACTCCGGATTTTCCACAAGACGAAGGTGACACCACGTGTTGGAAGACACTTTTTTTGATTTTAAGAAAATAAAAATTTAAAAAAACAAAACAAGTTACTTGGTGAATAAATAAATAAATAATTTTTTTATTTTTCTGTTTTATTAGATGAAACGGTCTTTATTTAAATGATTCGTAATGAAAGGAATGCTCATCAAAGTCTTTTAATGGCAGAGTTTAACATGTTTTGGAATATTTTAGATTTTATTATTATTATTATTATTATTATTATTATTATTATTATTAACCAGGTTTTAATTTCAATCAAAATAGTGAGTGACCAGGTATCAATTGATGGTGCAACTGTGAGTAGTGAAAAAAGGATTAGAGTCCACTTGGATGAAGTGATTACGACGTCGATGATGGTGATGATGATGACGATGGCGGTGGTGATGATAGTTGTTGTGTCTTCTTAATGGCTTATCTAGTTGTTAATAAGATCATGAAATAAAGCACGTGATGAATGACTATCGAGATAATGATGACGACGATGATGATTGATCATCATTGATGATAATGATGGTGACAATGATGGCGGTGATGATGATATCGGTGGTAAAGATTCCATTGGCATGGTCAGATTCACAAATTATTCAGAACATTCACTTCAGTGAATTATTTTTCATTTATTTTCTTCTTCAATTCGGTCCCATGTGTTTGGCGCTTTTTGGGGCGCATCTTGCGTCAGAAGATCTCAACATTGATCGACGGAGTGGGATTCTGATCACATCTTCCCCGCTATCGATTAGAATTTGCATCATCATCATCATCGTCATTCTCACCCTTATCAACCTAGTCAACATCATCATGACCATCGTCGGCGTCGTCATCATTATCATCATCATCACCACCAACACCATCATGGTCGTCATAACCACATCGTCAATCAATCGATCGAAGCATTGAAAGAGGAAAGGCGAACCTGGAATGTTTGTCGAAGAAGTTTGCACTGGAGTTGATGATGATGATGATGATGATGATGATGATGATGATGATGATGATGATGATGATGATGATGATGATGATGATGATGATGATGATGATGATGATGATGATGATGATGATGATGATGATGATGATGATGATGATGATGATGATGATGATGATGATGATGATGATGATGATGATGATGATGATGATGATGATGATGATGATGATGATATGATGATGATGATGATGATGATGATGATGATATGATGATGATGATGATGATGATGATGATGATGATGATGATGATGATGATGATGATGATGATGATGATGATGATGATGATGATGATGATGATGATGATGATGATGATGATGATGATGAGATGATGATGATGATGATGATGATGATGATGATGATGATGATGATGATGATGATGATGATGATGATGCTGATGATGATGATGATGATGATGATGATGATGATGATGATGACTATGATGATGATGATGATGATGATGATGAATGATGATGATGATGATGATGATGATGATGTGATGATGATGATGATGATGATGATGATGATGATGATGATGATGATGATGAGGATGATGATGATGATGATGATGATGATGATGATGATGCTGATGATGATGATGATGATGATGATGATGATGATGATGATGATGATGATGATGATGATGATGATGATGATGATGATGATGATTGATGATGATGATGATGATGATGATGATGTGATGATGCTGATGATGATGATATGATGATGATGATGATGATGTGATGATGCTGATGATGATGATGATGACGACGAAGACGACGATGATGGTGCTGATCTGTCCCGGTATGGTTCAGAGTCGTCAATAGCGACGCAGTTGAGACGTCCCAGAATGCCTTCCATAATTTTATTGCTCTGCTAATGCACGACTTATGTCCTACTGGACTGCCCATACATTCATTCATTCATTCATCCCTCCATCTATTCATTCTTCCATTCATCCATCCATTTATTTTTTATTAAATTGTTCATTTATTCATTTATTCATTCATTCAATCATTCATCTGTTCATCCATAGAGTTGAGTCTTACAAGAGACACTTGTAAAACTTAGTAGAAGTAATAATATAAACCTAGTGCTCTTGGAAGCGGTAATAGTAATAGTAGTGTCTTAGTGGTGCATAAATTTGATAAAGTTTGTCTCGTAAATGTTGATCTACTCCCGGGAAAATGCACTCCGGATTTTCCACAAGACGAAGGTGACACCACGTGTTGGAAGACACTTTTTTTTGATTTTAAGAAAATAAAAATTTAAAAAAACAAAACAAGTTACTTGGTGAATAAATAAATAAATAATTTTTTTATTTTTCTGTTTTATTAGATGAAACGGTCTTTATTTAAATGATTCGTAATGAAAGGAATGCTCATCAAAGTCTTTTAATGGCAGAGTTTAACATGTTTTGGAATATTTTAGATTTTATTATTATTATTATTATTATTATTATTATTATTATTATTATTATTATTATTATTATTATTATTATTATTATTATTATTATTATTATTATTATTATTATTATTATTATTATTATTATTATTATTATTATTATTATTATTATATTATTAAACCAGGTTTTAATTTCAATCAAAATAGTGAGTGACCAGGTATCAATTGATGGTGCAACTGTGAGTAGTGAAAAAAGGATTAGAGTCCACTTGGATGAAGTGATTACGACGTCGATGATGGTGATGATGATGACGATGGCGGTGGTGATGATAGTTGTTGTGTCTTCTTAATGGCTTATCTAGTTGTTAATAAGATCATGAAATAAAGCACGTGATGAATGACTATCGAGATAATGATGACGACGATGATGATTGATCATCATTGATGATAATGATGGTGACAATGATGGCGGTGATGATGATATCGGTGGTAAAGATTCCATTGGCATGGTCAGATTCACAAATTATTCAGAACATTCACTTCAGTGAATTATTTTTCATTTATTTTCTTCTTCAATTCGGTCCCATGTGTTTGGCGCTTTTTGGGGCGCATCTTGCGTCAGAAGATCTCAACATTGATCGACGGAGTGGGATTCTGATCACATCTTCCCCGCTATCGATTAGAATTTGCATCATCATCATCATCGTCATTCTCACCCTTATCAACCTAGTCAACATCATCATGACCATCGTCGGCGTCGTCATCATTATCATCATCATCACCACCAACACCATCATGGTCGTCATAACCACATCGTCAATCAATCGATCGAAGCATTGAAAGAGGAAAGGCGAACCTGGAATGTTTGTCGAAGAAGTTTGCACTGGAGTTGATGATGATTGTGATGATGATGATGATGATGATGATGATGATGATGATGATGATGATGATGATGATGAATGATGATGATGATGATGATGATGATGATGATGATGATGATGAGGATGATGATGATGATGATGATGATGATGATGATGATGATGATGATGATGATGATGATGATGATGATGATGATGATGACGATGACGATGACGATGACGATGATGATGATGATGATGATGATGATGATGATGATGATGATGATGATGATGATGATGATGATGATGATGATGATGATGATGATGATGATGATGATGATGATGATGATGATGATGATGATGATGATGATGATGATGATGATGATGGATGATGATGATGATGATGATGATGATGATGATGATGATGATGATGATGATGATGATGATGATGATGATGATGATGATGATGATGATGATGATGATGATGATGATGATGATGATGATGATGATGATGATGATGATGATGATGATGATGATGATGATGATGATGATGATGATGATGATGATGATGATGATGATGATGGATGATGATGATGATGATGATGATGATGATGAGATGATGATGATGATGATGATGATGATGATGATGATGATGATGATGATGATGATGATGAGGATATGATGATGATGATGATGATGATGATGATGATGATGATGATGATGATGATGATGATGATGATGATGATGATGATGATGATGGATGATGATGTGATGATGATGACGATGACGATGACGATGACCGATGACGATGACGATGACGATGACGATGACGATGACGATGACGAGGACGATGACGATGACGATGACGATGACGATGACGATGACGATGACGATGACGATGACGATGACGATGACGATGACGATGACGATGACGATGACGATGACGATGACGATGACGATGACGATGACGATGACGATGACGATGACGATGACGATGACTATGACTATGACGATGACGATGACGATGACGATGACGGTGACGATGATGATGACAACGAAAGCACTCATTAACTCCAACGAATTTAATCGATATCAGTATCCATTGTCATCGATCGATTTCCAAGAACAAGAGTGATTACGACTTAATTGTACATTATTAATTTAGAAATTACGATTTAATTGTGCATTATTAATTTAGAAATTACGATTTAATTATATTTCTTTAATTATTAGCTGTTAACTGAAAATTTGTTTTTTAAAAGCGCTATATTGATTTATATCATATTATTTGTTGCCATAGTGACGTCACTGAATTTCAAAATTAATACGATTTGCTAAGTTTTTCAGTTATTTTCAGAATAAAAATGAAAAAATAACATCAATTCACACAAAAAAATAGACGTTAATGTCTCATGGAGAAAATGTTTTAATTTTTTGGAAGTCGATTTGTTGAAGGATTTAAAAAATAATTACAATAATTTAAAGGATTACATTATAATCTAAAATTAATTACAATAATTTAAAGGATTACATTATAATCTAAAATTAATTACAATAATTTAAAGGATTACGTTATAATCTAAAATTAATAACAATAATTTAAAGGATTACATTGTAATCTAAAATTAATTACAATAATTTAAAGGATTAAATTATAATCTAAAATTAATTACAAAAATTTAAAGGATTACATTGTAATCTAAAATTAATTACAATAATTTAAAGGATTAAATTATAATCTAAAATTAATTACAATAATTTAAAGGATTACATTATAATCTGCAAATAAATGATGATTTAACCATCGTTAATGTTTATTAACAACGACCCCCTCCCTTAATTGGCTTTTGACCTCCACGACCTCATACGACCTCATGTGACCTCATGTGACCTCATATGACCTCATATGACCTCATGTGACTTCATATGACCTCATGTTGGAGTAAAACATTAAAAGCTCTTCAGACCTTCACCTTCCCAAGTTGTGTCTCGAAAGGTTGCCATGGAATGAGTGAAAACATTTCAAATATTTCAAAACATTTTTAAACATTTTAAGCATTTCCGATTAGAAATAAATATTGTTTTTATTAAAATATGCTTTTTTAAAATTTGATTTATTAGAAAGATGCAAGACAAAGCTGGTAATCGAACCCATGACCTTCGAGAAGACATTGTGCAAATCCAGGACATGAACATTTTTTTATCTATTTGAATCTGTTTTGAATTTATAATTGATGGGTTGGCGGTGGATGTGATGATGGTGATGACAATATTTTTCATTTTCACAAAATGATTTTCTTTTTCATCACCATGTGCTTTTTATTATTATTATTTATTATTATTATTATTATTATTATTATTATTATATTATTATTATTATTAGTATTATTATTATTATTATATTATTATTATTATTATTACTATTATTATTATTATTATTATTAATTATTATTATTATTATCATTATTATCATCATCATCATCATCATCATCATCATCATAATCTTCATCATCATTTTCATTATTGTATTATTTTCGTAAAAATAATTTCTCCCTACAAATTCCTTTCGAAAACTTTTATGACGTCAGAGCCATTCCAGTTATACTGAATGCAATTTCCACATCTCCAGGCTTTTATGTCGCCTGCAATTTCCGTCCATAACCTTCCATCCATCTTCTGCTTTCTTTTGGCGAACATAGAATTTAGTTGAATTTATTTATTTATTTATTGAAAACAAGTTTAATGAAAATATAATTAAGTATTTTAAATATCAAGTGTTTTAAAGAGTTAATTATTTGCCGGATATTTTTTATTCTACTATGATTTGCTGTAATATCTATTACCAATTGTGAATCTAATTGTCATTATGATGTCACTATGTCATTTTAAAAAAACAAATTCATAATTTAGTCGAATGGTGTCTGTTAAAAATGGTTTATATTATAATAAACGATTGAAATCACATTTTTTAGAATCCATTGAACATATGAAACGCTTTATCCGTAGTGATCATCATCATCATCATCGTCGTCGTCGTCATCGTCATCGTCATCGTCATCGTCATCATCATCATATATCACTACCACCATCATCGTCATTATCATGATCATCATCACAATCAAGTTAAGATCGCATTCCTACAACGTCCTTTGACACCTCTGACTTAACCTTTGAACTGAAAGGTCATTCTTCGATATCAACATCGAACTTCTGCATCTTGAGGAAGCTCAGCTCCAATCAATAAATACCCGCGGTCCAACCAACCCTGGACCAGCGGGAGGAACACAACATTTCAGAGAAGTGATGGGGCACGACAAGGTGTATTTGTGAGTATGTGTGGTTGTTTGTTTGCTTGTCTGTATGGTTGTTCATGATGCCGTGGATGGAGATCTGGAGTTGTCCAACCTCCGTCATCTTCAATTTCTTCAAACTGTGAGCGTTATCATCTGAATCTCTTTACTTTACCCATCATCAAAATCACCATCCTCATCACCATGACGACCATCATCATCATCATCATCATTGCCTACCCAACCAACTCTCTCTTTCCAATCCCTACTGATTGCAAGAAACTCCGGGTTGACAAAGAAGGCCATTGTTGGACATGGCTAACAAAATTGTGTGTGTCTTATTGGATTCCAAGTCTCGAGCGAAAAAACGGAGAAGTAAAGATGACGAAGAAAGATGCACACACTAGTACACACGCACACACACATACATGTGTATTCATGCACGCACAAATACACAAGTACACGTTCACATCCATGCTTTGGTGATTAGGGGAGAAATATTGAGGAAAACATTTACAGGCGATTTATTTTTGCCTTTCCATTGGAATCTTAATAATTATAAATAAATAAAATAATTAAAATAATTATATTAATATTAACAATATTCTAAGGCAAAATATTCTCCGGTTATTAAGGCATGAACGAATAGAAATAATTCTATTTATGTAGCGTCACAGGCGCATTTTTATGTCATATTTATTTGGCTCCTGTGGTGACACAAAATGGGTTGCGAACTGAAATACCTACAAAATACACATCTTAAGAAATATTTTCGCCTTTGAAGGTAAAATATTATTTCAAATAATTAATTTCCCTCAACCATAAAATCATTTAAACTAGCGAATGCTTTGAAAAACGATTGGAACTCTGGCGAATGAAATAGAAAATATAATTGGTTGACTAAGTGGTCATGGGACATCAAAACAATATTCGCAATCTTAAATTTATATTTTAAATGATAGTTATTTTTTAATTTAAAAGCATTTTTAATGCAATCAATTATAATTAAAGTAAATCATTGTAAGGATTAATATGAAGTGTTTTTGGAGAAATTGAAAAAGCAACGAAAACGAATGCAAATTTTTGAGCGTTTGATGATCTGGAAGGTTTGTGATAACTTGGTGGTTAACAGTGATGTTAGTTTGACACAATTCTTATCTTAGGGAAGGGAGGGTGGGTGTAAATATTTAATCGAGGGCGAGCAAAATTCAAAAAACTAGGGAATGGAAGAAAATAAGAACAAAAAAACAAGAATAAATAAAGAAGAAGAATAATAAGAAAAGAATATAAGAATGAATATAAGAATAAGAATAAGAAGAAGAAATAAGAAGAATAAGAAAGAATAATAATAAGAAGAATAATACGAATGAATAATATAGAATAATAATAAGAAGAAAATAAGAAGAATAATAATAAGAGAATAATAAGAGGAAGAATAAGAATAATAATAAGAATAGAAAATAATAATAATATCAATAATAAGAAGAAGAATAAGAAGAAGAAAGAATGACGAATAATAATAAGAAATAATAAGAATAATAATGAATAATAATAATAATAAGACTAAGAATAATAATAATAATAATAATAAGAAGAAGAATAATAATAATAATAATAATTAATAATAATAATAATAATAATAATAATAATAATAATAATAATAATATAATAATAATAATAATAATAATATAATAATAATAAGAATAATAATAATAATAATAATAATAATAATAATAATAATAATAATAATAATAATAATAATAATAATAATACTAATAATAATAATTAATAATATAACATAATAATAATAAATTATCTTTTTAAATATTGAATGATTGAATATTAGATTCTTAGCCATTTTCAACAGCTTTGAAAAACCGAAGATGATTTGTCAGATTTTTCTAGTTTGCATGACAAAGCGTGACACGACCTGCTAAATGGGTCACCAGGAAATGGAAATGAGGTCAGGTTTTAATGAAATTAGGTCGCGCCACGGGGTCATCACGACATTTGTTATGACTGTGAATCTTACGCAGTTAATTATGCAATGGAATGCAATGTCTGTCCTGTCGAATAACTCTAATGTGCCGGTAGCGATGGTATCATTTGGTTAATTTTTAATTTTATTAATATTATTTCATTAACAATAATGTTAATAATGTTGATAATATTGTTATTATTTTAAATTTTAATGGTTCGAAAAATTTTATTGATTTTAATATTCATTTTATGACAAATTAAATGTGACAATTTCAGTTCTAGGTAATGTGATAGTGTCGCGCCTCAGCCTCTCGGAACACGAAAGCAACAGCAGAATTTATTAAATTATATCACAACAAAAACAACTAAATTTAAAAATTTTTATAAAAACAAACTTTAACATCATTAACCATTGTTCATTATTATTGACATCAAGTTATTCATCCGAAATATGACATAACATTTAACATTAACATAACTTTAAGAAACTGTTTAACGATAATTTCTCGAACCGTCGAGAAAACATCTGAATCATTCAAGAAAACAAAAATAATTATAAAACAGAAAAACAATCAAACAGTTCGTAATTCATCTAAATTTATCTTTAAAATCACACGTTCTCACAGATAAATTGTTCGCGATCCCGGACAACGAACGGGCGAAAACATGCACGAACGTCAACTTTTCGACAGCCTTGTTCGCATTTGCACCCCTGCGTTCGTAAGAATGGAGGATACGGTTTTGTCTTTGATTTGGGGTTTTTGCAAACACTGAAAATCATCTTTTTTTATTACTTCTATTCCCTTCATCATTATTGTAACCATTATCCGTGGTCACAACAACCCTTACTTTAACCCGACATCTCTCTTTTAATGCACATTCATTCATACGTGCATACAATACATACTGTCGGCCAGTAACAAGCAGTCTCTTTATTAACATTGACCTGCTAGTCGGCTAACATTTACAATTTAATGCTAGGCCCGCTGAGGGCGCATGGACTAACTGAATAATAATAATAACTAACCTGTTACTAACCGAGTCGATTGAGGTTAGTTGTTGAATTAGTTGCTTTGGAAACTTAAGTCTGAGTTTGGTTAAGTTTTAATTTGACGGAATTACGTCGTAATTTAAGCGTGACGAAAGTTCATTAGGTTCATAGTTCATTTCAGTTGAAATGATGCAATTTGTTGTTTTCATTCTCGTTGTTGTTATTGCTCTCGTCGTCGTTGCATTAATGGATTGGTTGACAAGTGTGACTGAGACATCGCTACAAGGTACACGCAAGATTTGAAATGGGAATCATCGTTGTATTTAAGAGCATACATACAATCGCCATCAATCACAAATAATCACACTCAACATTTCTTGGTACGGCCAGTGGAAATATATTGACGGACAGAGAATTAGTCCAAAAATAGGAACATCGGATGGATGAATGGATGAATGGATGCGTTTCCGAGCGGATGAGTTCGTCTGTCTGGAACTCGACCTTGACCTGAGACACGTGTTTAGTTTGATGTTTTAAGCGTGGTTCGATAAAGATTGATTGACTATGAAATTAATAATAAAGGTATCTGAAAGCATTAAAGATGTAATTGACAAATTATGTCAAAAAGATGAAAATCAATTTATTGTTTATGATTTGTCCGTACTTTAAAACCAGCCACAACAAACGCATGCACTCACAACGGCACATCAACGAGACGTCTGTACTTTGGTCCCACATTTCTTGGTCCTTGGTACTGTCTCGCTTTGAGGTCCAACAGCCAGTCCTTGAAGTTTTCTTAAACTGAAAAGTCTGCAATTAATTTTGAGAGTTCATTAAATTTTAAAGTTATGAATTCGAAATCATAAATGTGTTGAATAATTAATCAGTTGAGTTACATTATGCAAATTAGATGCTAATGTACGTAGATCGAGATGCTAAGACTTTTAGGCAATACCTAGCATGTTTTGCATATTCATGATATTCTTGTTTAATGATGAACATCGTGTCGATGAACTTTAACAATTATGAATTTAAATACACAAATAACCAATTGCAAAAAGTCATTTATTAAATTTTATAAAATTAAATTGCACTCCAATCGACTGAGACTATTAAGTTATAGTTTGTTTACTAGCATGCCACGAATGATATCACGTGACTAGTTTAAAATAGTCTCCGGAGAATTTCAACCACAAGATATGCAAATGACCTCTTGTTTATAGGTCGGTCAAAGGAGGTCAACAAGTCCCAAACACAGGACGATTTCGATCCAATCAGATTCGTCCTTTCATGAATAATTAATAGTTATCGGGAGTTCTGATGATGCTCCTGTGGGTATTGTTTATGTGTATCGTTGTGCTGGTTCATGATTTATTCTGACGGTTATGGATTTTTGAGATGGTTAATAAAATTCTTTTGGAGCGATTGAATTGTTTACCTTTCTACAACTTAGATGGATGAATATTTTAGTCGATTGAGTTGATTGATTCACTCAATCAGTTCGAGACACGTTTGAGACAAGGCAGTCTCCTGTTTGTCCAGAACTCTGGCTAAACGCTCGTCCGTAAGAGACTTTGTGTACAAATGTACTGACTACATTCTACAATCACTGACATTCTACCAGCTGTCTCTTGTCACATGCTGTCTTCTGTTTATTGACGTATTGGCGTGTATTCATGATTTGCTTATAATTAAAGTTAATAAACTTGATTAATCACATAATGTATAATTTGTAGAGATAACATGAATTAAACTTTCATGTTTAAATTTTAAAATAAATTTAATTTGATGACTATTATTCGATAATATTTGCATGCAACTGAAAATATCTAACGATGATTAAACACATAGAAATTAAAATTGAACAACTGTTACAGCTGGAATAAGCTGTATATGAATACTATAATTTGTATTAATATAATGATGTTATATTTAATATTAAAAATTATATTTATGCAGATTAGACAAATAAGTTGAATCAACAATTATGAAGGAACACGACTCGGAAGAAACACAGATTTCTGTCTGAATTTCAAGAAAAATAAATTCTAAAATATTGCATTTTAAGTATTATTTACGTCGCCATGTCAACTAAGAACAATGGAGAAGGTAAATTGTGATCCAAATAATTGTGTTATGAAATAACAATTTTTAAATAATTGTTTTATGAAATAATAAATTTTAAATTCAAGATTCAAGCAGTCCATCGAGTAGCGGAGCGAAGAAAAGGGGTAAAAGGAGAGTCACAAAGAAACGTTAGTTTCACTCACTCACTCACTCACTCACTCACTCACTCACTCACTCACTCACTCACTCACTCACTCACTCACTCACTCACTCACTCACTCACTCACTCACTCACTCACTCACTCACTCACTCACTCACTCACTCACTCACTCACTCACTCACTCACTCACTCACATCACTCACTCACTCACTCACTCACTCACTCACTCACTCACTCACTCAACTCACTCACTCACTCACTCACTCACTCACTCATTCACTCACTCACTCACTCAGTCATTCACTCAATCACTCATTGTTTCAGCGTCTTACATGGAAGAAGGTCAGTTTTTCTGTGGAGTATGTGAGAGTCCAAATCCAACAGGTTATCACTACGGGAAGATAACATGCGAAGGCTGCAAGGTTAAATACAAACTGAACTATTGTATTTACTATAAATAAATAAATAATAATAATGAAATAACCCGGGGTTCCGCAAATTAGTAAATTAACTAATAAGTTTATTAGAGCAAATATTCAGAAAAGGAGCTGAATAACCAAAGTCAAGTGTTTAAGGACGCAAATGGATACTTTGGGTTTATGAGCTGACACCTGTTTCGATGGGCTGTAATGTTTTGACTACCCAGAAAAAGAATATAATTCTATAAAATCAAATATATACTTAATAATAATAATCATAATAATAACAATATTATTAACACCCCTCATCATCCTCATAAATATCATCATCAGGGCTTCTTCAAGAGGGTAGTCCAGGTGTCCCGGGGTTCGTCCCTGAAGTGCCGAAACAACGGTCAGTGCCTCCAGGAAGGTCGAATGGGACTGAAGAAGTGTGCCAGTTGCAGGTACTCCAAGTGCTTGCAGATTGGAATGGATCCAGAATGTAAGTTTGGAATGGCGATGATGATGATGATCATTAGTTATTCAGTGTAATTATAGTTGTCACAATAATTAATAAAATAATATTTGTAGTTGCAAATAATCTTATGATAATATATTTACTATTACCATGATAATATATGGCTTAAACATTCTAAAATAATATAATAACTAAATACATCTGCCACATCTTATTTATATCGCAAATTTAAAATACAATAATATTACAATTACAACAATTAATATAGTCATAAAAATAATATAATGATAACAATAAAGTAAATAATAGCAATAAAATAGTTATCAAAAAATTTAAAAGTCAACACATACCCCAACATCTAAACTCCTCGTCTCTCTGGGCAGTGGTCAAGGTTGGCTCCATCCTCGTGGCTTGGAACCAGAAGAAACGAGACAATAGGAGGCGAAGAGAAAGTCTCAAAAGATCACACTGCGATTCCAGTGAGGACCTCTCAATGTTCATGGACAGTTCAAACGAGGAAAGCTTCAACAGCGGCAGCAGATCACTGAACTTGTCTGGCACGGAAATAGAACACCGAACCTCTCAGTCGAGTCGCAGGTCAGTGAGATTGGAAAGCAAAACGCCTGCTAATGGAATGTCAAGGGATTTCCATTCTTCAGTTGGTGGGAGGAGTTGTTTACTTATTGAGATGATAATCAAGAATTTCAAGAAGCTTCTGGGCGTGAGTTTGGTTTTGTGTGTTTATTTTTTGTTGAAGAAATTGTTATCAGTAAAAAATAAATATTAGTTGAGTTATGAGGTGCATAAGCACACAACTGTTCAATAATTTTGTTAACTTTCATAGTTTTGTTCATGGTTTCAATAATGTTTAATTGTTATTTTAATAACAATATTTTACAAACTAATAGAAGTAATCGTATATTGCCATTAATTTCAGCCACGCAAAAAATCTCTTTGCCCCTGCGAAACGCGAAAAGATGCTCAAGAAATGTTGAGGAACTGCATCTACAGAACCTCTTGGACCGATTTCTTTTTGGCTTTTGACGAACTTTGTGAGGTGGGCACCACATTTCAACTATTATTACTAAACGGAAGATCCATCATTCATCCACCCTTTCATTCGTTATTTTATCCATTCATTCATTCATTCATACAAGCATTCATACATTTATACAAACATCCATTTGCCCCACATCCACTGATTCACTCATCCATGCATTCATTCATTTGTCCAGTCACTCATCCAATCTTTTATTCATCTAACCAATCATTTATTAATTCATCCAGCAATTCACCAACCCTATCTCAGTTATAATTCCACACTTTTTCAAAATTACGCTTTTGTCCACTACCTTCATTCATTCCGTCCACCTTTCCAGCTCGATGATGACGTCATCAACGACACAGTCCTGGAAAGCGTCACGGCCTGCCAGACCTTCATGACAATAGCAACAGGTCTGATGCCGGGCGGAAAAACCATGAAGTTGGAAAGCGATTCTCAAGTCATGGTCATACCGGAGAAGTTCATGGACGATTCTTCCTTCTCCGTCTTCCAAAGCATGCTTCTGGCTGCCAGGACTTCTACAGTCATGTCGCTGACGACAGACGACGTAGCCGTCATCCTGATGCTGATAGCCGTTAACTTTGGTTGGTTGTGGTGCTGATTTAGTGGGGGACGTTGGCATGGAGTGAGGGATTCAGTGTAGTCATGGTTGATTAGAGATGAGTGAGGGATTCAGTGTAGTCATGGTTGATTAGAGATGAGTGAACCTATATTCATTCAAGATGACTGTTGCGTTTAAAATTTGCATGACTTCTGAGGATATGCTTTGAAATTGTATTTATGTGAGGTAATACGCCGCAGACTCAATGGCGATTTATTGCTGTTAGTAATAGATTTACAAATATATTGTTTGATTTCTTTTTTTCATTATGCCTATTGCCTATGTTTATTGTCTACTATATATCAATGACTTCTTCATATAGCATGCTACCTGCTTTTCAAATGCAAACTTCGACTATGCGAGGCTCTCATTGGTCTTGTTATGTCAATCGCCTCCACCCCAGTTTGCCTACAGCGGTCATGAAAGCTCTCAGTTGCTTTTTCACACCGTGTCCTTAATATATGCAAAGTGAGCCTTATTGTAACTTCATTTATATTGCGCCATATGCATAGCGTCAGAGGCGCCTCTTTTAACCATTTATATAGCGCTCCTTCCCAAGGGCGCTGGCGGCAGTGCAGGCTGGGTTTCGAACACGACACATTACGACTGTTGCCATTACCGCCGTATGCAGGCACGTAACCCATTCGGCTAACCTGCACTTATAATTTCTTGGTAGCGGCAGCAGGAGACAGAAATTTTCGGGACTCGAGCGCGAGCCTTTTCGTGGCCGCGATTTGGTCTGCAGTTCAAGTTGCTTTGCGAGTCCGTGATCAGTCACCCATTCTCCCTGATTTCACCAATGATTTGGCCCCGCCGTTTGGTGGATCATTCATACCGGAGACCAACGGCTTTCCCCGGCTTCCTGCAATGGCCTCTCCAGAATTTTTCCGACGTCCTTGTCATAGCCTTTGTTTTCTCTCGGCTTGAGTAAGGAAAGCATAAGTCGATCTGCCGACAATGCCCCTTGCGCCAAATTTCCACGGGGAAGAGGTCTATCCGGTATCCTCCCTCTTCCAGGTCAATCGATAGATCTGCATACTTATCTGCTTTGAGAACATTGCTGTATTGTAGCCACCAGAGTGATGGCCTTTAGTAAGATCTGTATCGCCAGTACTCAGTCGGTTTCTCTTGGCTCTCTGGATAGCTTCCCAGGTAAGCTCGATGCAATCGGGTACACCTGGAATGCCTCCCTTTTAAACTGAAATGTCTACACACTGATTAGACATTATAATAATTCATTTTTTTGTACAACATCAATATAACATCAATAATAAATTTACCAGGCAAGGAAATCGCAACGAGACATAAGAGACTCAACTCCCTCCAGCAACTGGAGCAAATAGACGCCACAATCAGCAACTACATCAAAGTCAACAAATCAAACGAACCACAAACCTATCAAATTTTCCAGGACCTCATCACCGTCGGCGTCATCATCAGTTGTCAGATTGAAGCAATTCTGGCATCATGATTTTTTTACTCTGTGCCTGAGTGCCTAAGCCTTTTGGCTTGATGATTGTTGAATGATTGAAGGCGGGATTGTCTGTTGATTGAATGAAATTGTTTGATTGAAATTTATTGGTTAACTATCATTACTTTGTAAATGGTATTGATTGAATGTTATTATTCTGTTGATTGTTGGATGGTTGGTTAAAAGGTCAAGTGATTGATAAGTCAATGGAATGAATGATTTTGTTAGTACTTCGGTTTCCTAGGATAAGGATACACAAGGCTTAGGAGGAATGGCAAACGTAATGGCCAACATTCCTGAAAAGCAAAATTGTAGAATTAAATTTGTATTTTTTAAGTTTTATTTTATTTAACAAACATATTAGTATTTCCTCAACTTCTCGGTCAAAACAAGGTAATTAGACGCTTTCAACTTTAAAATTTTTCTTCCTTTATGTTAGCGCGAAATTTCTTGAACTTTCCATATTGACTGTGAATGCCTTCAGTATAAAATGTCTCAGGGTAGTGATTTTCTCTCTTGTATTCTTCCGCGGTTATTTTTTGAATTTGGAATGCTTGTATTTGTGCGCTTTGTTTGTCTTTTTTATCCAATCGTATTAATGCACTCTTTGAAATGCTTTTTGTTGTCGTGTTTAATTTATGCTATTTTCATTTTTAAAATCGATTTGATTCAGGGTTGCGATTTGAATTCTCAGGGTAAATGAAGTATTAGCTTGCTTTTTTTATAGCTTATATATAAATTTTGTTTTTGTGTATTTTTGGTTGTGCTTTGTTTTCTCGGCTTTGTATGTTCCTCTGCTTTGTTAAGATGTAACATTTTGTTGACGACAAGAGGGTGGTTGAAGTAAACAATTTTGAAATCACGGATGGAATCTTAAATCGAATTAGAATTTTTAAAAGTGATTTTTTTTCCTTTGTCAATTATTCATTGAGTTGTGTAGAACTTCGATTGCAAGAGATGCAGTATGATATCAATTGGTTATAAAAAAAAGACTAAAGCCGAAGTTTCAAATTTACTTGTAAAATTAAAATTTATCTTAAATTCGATAAAGCTGTAAAAAAGTGTTATTCAAATAAACGTGTAAATATTATACGATATTTAACGATATATCGATATTTAATGATATATCGATGCAAATGCTATCGACCCACAGTTGATATTCTCAGCTTCCTTGACACGATTCAATGAACAAAGTGCAATAAAAATGTCTTCTCAGATGCAAAGGAAGCCGCGATTGTGGCGATGAAAATCTATTAATGCTGATAATTATTTCAATATGATGATGTCAGCAATAGCGATGACGGTGCCATCTAAAGTGATAATGAGGCCATCATCTTTTGGTGTAATAATCCATTAGGCACAATCATAAACAATTCGTTCGTGATGCAAAGAAATTTAAGGTCATAATTGTACACCCGGATAATTTCAATTTGCAATTTATTTATCCCATTTTTGAGTTTTCTCAAATTATCCCGTAGGGAAGTGCAGGCACTATAACAGGCAGAACCGATAATTCAGTTCTTCCACTGAATGAGCGGGGTAAAAACAAAAAATTTGCGGAAACAATCAAGAATTAATTCAATACGACCGTCTGAACAGGTGGGTTTTAAGTAAAGATTTAGAAAGTTCTATCGTCGGTGCAAGGTCAAGTGGCTGGAAGTGAATTACATGTCCTGGGTCCGCAGACCGTCAGGAAAATAGGAACTCCTTCAACTTTGGAGTAGCCATAGATCTGGATGTCGTCCGCATCTGGTGACTGGAAAGGCGATGAGACTTTTTACGAGAGGAGTTGATGGTCTGAGAGACCAGTCTCATACTTGTCCACAATAGTGATGGGTCTGTAATGATCATCTCTCTCAAGCACTATGTCCAACGCAACCAACCAGTCGTGGGTGGCATCTTCAACTACCAATAAGACCAAAAAAATGAAAAACCCTGTTTATCTGGGCGGCTAGTGACTCAAATGTTCTCGGGTTGAAACCAACATTGAGCTGATGTAGTTCAACTGCTGAAAACTCAATCACCACCGTGTTTCGTCCTAAAAGATCTCAGAGCAGAACTCTCGCGAATTCTCGGACGATCGAGGACCGAGTGACCGAACTGACAAAGTTTTTAGAGAAAGAGAGAACCTTTATCGTACAATCTCGAAAATAGACCAGCGTTCAGCGTTTGAATTCGAGCTAGTAAAACGAAGTAAAAAATTCTCCGAACAGAGTAATTTCAGTTTAGAAAAATTCAATCATTCGAAAGCCCTGTACCGTAAAAATGTAAAAATTTGTAGCGGACACTAAAGTTATGGAAGAATTATCCCGACTACATTCGTAAACCATTCCAAAATACGCCACAAGAGTCCGAACGAAGCAACAACAATGCATTCAATAATTTTACATTCAAATAATTTCATAATTTCAAACCCAAATAATTTCATACTTAAATAATTTCATAATTTCACACCCAAATAATATTCGCTAGGTCCTTTTTCTTCCAATACTCCACCCTTACAATGTTCATCTCGTCCACCGATTGCCTGGTAAAGTTTTTGGCAGAAC